>JADANM010006230.1:1460774-1475002 GCA_026213755.1 Eurema hecabe | reverse complement strand
GGAGCGAAGAAATAATGGAAAAACAAATTAACGGGGACGAAGTCGCGAGCAACAGCTAGTTGTGTATATTCAAAGTCGAAGTTAATGACATATAGATTATAGATCTTTATTCAAATAGGCTACATATAGTAAAAATAATTTTAGCATGCAACTTTTTGCCATTTTGTGGACTCAGCGTGGTATTTCTATAATTATTTTATATACAGCTATATTTGACACAAGATTAATACGAAGTAAGTACTTTTATTTTAATTTTGGTAAAAAAATACTATGAACAATGTTAAGATACTACATATGGGTGAAATTGAAGGGCGCGATTACAAAGAGACAGTTTCTGAGTTAAGTAACTATTTAAAGATTAGAAACATTTAAACGAGCTTTACGTCTGTTTGAAGCATCTTAAGTCGTAAAAATAACCTAAAAAAATCGAAAATCAGACTTGAATTTTAAGCGGGAGAAACAGCATTTAACCCATATCCAGAGGAAATACACAAAGTAAAGCAGCCATCTTGTATTGCCTTAACAAAATGCACACATCTCAAACTCAGTAACGAGTTACGTTAACAAACATTGATCGCCTCAGGGGAGATTCAAATTGTATCCTAATGTGTGTGACGGTTGAAAGATTCTTGTAGGATTTTAATTTTGCCGGGTTATGTTGGAAATTTCTTTTCATTCTGAATTTCGGTAGGTTATATTTTAAATTGATATTGTTTTATAACATACTAAGACGCACTTTTGAAGGACTCTTTTCATCTAGTCCGGGATCCCTTGTCAATTTATCCAATTCATTTCTATCAAGCTAATTTTTCGTGAGTAGCTTTATTTTGACGAGACGCCCAATAATTTCCTATACCAAACTCTCGATTGTGGTAGCTAACAGAGGTAGCAAGGATAAAATACGTCGATTTGGTGATTAAAAAATATTTATTACTAACTGATTTTTCTTGTGTTATATCTCAAGATATCTAGTCTTCTATATATCCATACATAATGTTATTATTACATTACATAGTATTAAACAAAGTTTGTTAGGTCTGTCCCTATGTATGCTTAAATCTTTACAACTACATAATCGATTTTCATGCATTTTTATTTCCAGATAGATTCAAGAGGAAGATTTAAGTACATAAAACATGCATAAATACGAGTAAAACGGCTAGTTAATAAATAAATGAATAAATAAATAAATAGTTCCGTAAAAATATCCGCCAATGATAAGATTTACACCGAAATTAAGCTGAGCTTGATATATAGACAACCCTGACCTTCTCCGACGATAAATAACAGCTTGAATTGAAACGTGTCCACGCTACGAATATATAGCCTTCAGTCCTTACAACTCACCTTTATATTATACTAGCCGTTGCTCGCGACTTCGTCCCCGTCGATTACTTTTTCCATTTTTTCTTCGTTCCTATTAATCGCAGCGTGATGTTATGTAGCCTAAAGCCTTCCTCGATAAATTGTCTATTCAATAAAAAAATAATTTTTCAATTCGAACCAGTAGTTCCTGAGATTACCGCGTTCAAACAAACAAACAAACTCTTCATCTTTATATATTAGTTGCCCGCAACTCCGTCCGCGGACTTTCATATAAATTTTGACACTGACCACTGATGGTCGTTTCATGTTTATTAAACACTGTAAGTGTCGTGGTCTCGTTCCAATGTGTATTTTAATTGAAATTTATTATGTGTGTAAGTAGCGTCACGAATCTTTAGCGCTGAACGAAACCTGAGCAGAAGTCAAAAATAAGGTATCGAGGGGACGGCGCGGCGCGCGGGGCGCGTGATCCTCGGTCCCCCAGTCGTGTTGTCTTTTTTTTTTTCCATAAAGTGGTGAGACGAGCTGGACGCCCTCCTGATGGTAAGAGAAACGCCAGCCTATAACCGATGTAGTGCTACTCAGAACTTTGCTCCGGGCAGGGGTGCACTACATTGACGCTCCCCACTTTGAGTCATAAGATGTTAAGACTCATCACCCTAGTAATCTCGCTGGCTACAGTGCCCTTCAGACCGGAGCACAGTGACATTTTCACATCACTGTTCAGGTGGTAGAATATCTGGCACTATGCACCCACCCAGTCGGTCTCCTGCGAAAGAGACCTACCCCCGATAAATATAAATATATACCTAATAATTCAATTCGCAAGCCCAATTGCAACGGCAAATTAATTTAGAATCAACCATATTGAATTAATCAGTATGTTGGTACAAGACCAGTGGTCGCTGACCACCACTAATGGTCATTTCATGTTTATGATTCACTGGAAATGTCGTGGTTTCATTCCAAAGTGTATTGTAATTTATATTTATCATGAGTACTGTCGATTGAAAAAGTTGATTAGCATATTTAGGTAAGATTTGAAATACTTTAAAAATTGTCATAACAATTACAAATATAGTTTTTTTTATATATTGTATTATTAATCACTAGCTGACCCGACGAAGTTTGTTCCGCGACAGAGATAATAAATAGGCAGGTTTTGAATTTAATTGCCTTCAATTTTTCTTAAGAGACATAAGAAAAAATCGGGTGGGGCTGGTGGTTTTAACGTAAAACCACTATGTTATGTTTCTATGTTAAAGAATCGCTTTTAAAGTAAAAGATTGAAATGAAAACAAGATTGACGCTGTTTTAACAGCGAGCAAACTATATAAGTGAAATATTCACACCACAATTTTGTTTCTTTAGTGTACTGAAGTACAACGGTAAGATGACATTCGACTGTCGACAGCCGCAGTGTGCGGACGTGCGTCAATAGTGATATACGTGTGATAGCGCAAGGTATATTTAGTATTGCTTATTAGAGTTTGCGTGAACTTTACAGTTTCTAAGGCTAATAGTTTTTAAGATGACCGCTTGACGCAGTGGTAGCACAACTGCTTTCTGCGCGAAGGGTCGTGGGTTCGATCACACCGGTAAAATATATTTGTAATTTACATTTGTATTTTTCTGGGGTCTGGGTGTTTCTATGTATTGTATATATGTATTTACAAAAGCAAAGTATGTATATGTAATTTATTCCGTTATTTAGTTGCCATAACAAAAGCTTCGGCTTAGCTTGGAACCAGATGGCGCTGTGTATAAATGTCCTGAAAATATTTATTTATTATTTATTTAAATTATTAAGGTACGATGATATAGACCTTTTCGTTGCGGTCCACTTTTTAAACCTGGTATGTTTTGGCGCGATTTTAACATCTTGTGACTCAAAGTGGGGAGCGTCGATGTAGTGCTTCTCTGTCCGGAGTTTAGCCTTATTGACTTATTATAATTATTACGTTTTCCCTCTGAGAATTGGATAATATACCCTATAACCTTTTTATAATAATCTCCGTATAAAATTTCAGCTAAACTAGTTTAACTGAAATAACGATTGTCTTCTATAAATGTATATAGATTTTCAAAATACAACGAACTTATTTAAGTAATATTTAAATTCCACTTCTGTAGTCGATTGTACAATGAAATAGTATAATGTAACCACAGCTTACAATCATAGCGATACAAGCTATGATATGATTTTAATTATAAACTAGCTGAGCCGTGCCCACTTCGTTATGCGTAATATTAATAATCCTTTTTATTTTTCGGTTTTGTATATAACCTATGACACTCAGCAATAATGTGGCTTTCTATTGGTGAAAGAATTTTTAAAATCGGTTCAGTAGATCCCCTTACAATTTAAGAAACACACAAACTTTACTTCTTTATAATATTAGTACAGAAGTATAGATATACTACCCGCTCCCCGGGGTTTTACCCGCGTAGTTCCCGTTCCCGGGGCAACACCGGGATAAAAAGTATCCTATTTCTTAATCCAGGATATCTTCTACCTACATACCAAATTTTAACTAAATCGTTCCAGCCGTTTTGTCGTGAAAGAAAGATAAACATACACTCTTTCCCATTTATAATATTTATATGGATATTTTATACTAACATATTTAAAGGCTGAATTTGATTTGAACCTAATTATTCTAATCTCTTTAATTACGTCAAGAAGTAAGGGGGGTAACCTTGCTCTGAACCAAAGGGATCCTCAACCATTCGAACCACTGACTGACCGTTAGCCCCCAAGGGTTCGATGTTTACAAGTTATACAAGTATAATATATATATATTATATACTGTCCAGAAAAAACATTATAAGCGCGATTCAGAAATCGGCGACACGTGTGCTAATTATCATTAGCGACTTACCGCGGTGCATGGATAATCCCATTCATTTAATTTATTTAATCGTAATGTATAAGATTCTAAAGATTTTCAACTGAGTTCAAAAAGGAGGAGGTTCTCAATTCGACCCGTATGTTTCTTTATGTGTTTGTTACGCGATAACTCGGCCAATTATGAACCGATTTGAACAAATCTTTTTCGGCGTATAGGTACATACGGCGTATATACCTCAAGGGTGGTCCCGTTTAAATTTATTAATAAAAAAAACAACCCCCAAGGGTGGAAAATTGGGGATGAACTTTTTTAAACGCAATATCTCCGCTGATTGTAAACTAATTTTAACGTTTTTTTGTTGCACAGGTATTATCATGAAGTCGGTTTTTTTTAAGTTAATTATTGCTCGTTTTAAATATACTAAGGAATAAATATTTGGTGCTTACTTTCAATGGCTCAGGCTCGGTTCAGTTTTTTGCAACAAAATATCTGCAACAAACGTATCTATCAGTATCATTGTAGACACTTAAATGGGACTGCAAATAAACGCCGCGGTCTGAGATACGCGGAATCTTATTAAAGCAGCGATTATAATAATAATAATAACTCACAGAATAATAATAATAATAACTTATTAATTTAAATAAAAACACTTACATCTTCCTACAAAAAGCAGCCATTCTGAACACATGCAAAATTTATTTTAATTTTATAATCACCCCGCACCGTAATCTTCTTGGCACACAGCCCGTAGTTATGGTAAATACCAGCTTTAAAAAAAGGCTGAGTAAAAAAAAACATATATAATAAAAATTTATTTTCCCAATTATGTGATTTTTAAAAAAAAAAAATACGTAGGCTCCCAAATCCAAATCATGACACATACTGAAGAACTCTGTCTTTTTAGGACATTAGGAACATAGTAAAAAACGTTGTTTTCTTGAATCTGTATCTATGTATGGTTAAATCTTTAAAACTACGCAACCGATTTCCATACGTTTTTTTTCTAACTCTATTCGTTTATATTATAACTAACTAGCCCGCCCCGGTTTTGCTCGCTTATATAATGCATGTTTTATATAGATATATTCCTTCCTCTCGAATCACTCTATCTTTTATAAAAACCGCATGAGAATGAGTTGCATAGTTTTGAAGACAGGGCTATAGAGGGACAGAGAAAGCGACTTTGTTTTATACTATGTAGTGATAAGCTCTTTAAATTTAAACATTTTCAACAATACTTTTAAATTTAGATCCTTGTTTAGTATACAGATCCTTAACGCTCTAATCTTTTTACCACAAAACAACCTTTCTCCATAGTGTAACTTATATACCCGCTCCGCTTATAAACCCGCTAATCGCTCCGCTCATGACTGTCGTCTCACCGGAAGTAGTCGCGCGATGTCTAACGGACGTCCGCTTCGCACGACGCTGCCATTAGGTCTACTAACTTTTGTATTTAACATTATTTCAGCTTTTTACATTATTTTATATATTATTGTATCGGTACATATCTTTATTTAGTTGTGCTTACTTTGGTCGCGATAAAATAATCGTAGTTCTATGATCTGTTTAAGGCTTTATATAATTTATAAAACCTTAAGCAGTCACGATCAATAAGCGCTAAAATAATTTTCTAAATCGATTTTTTTTCTAATGACAACATTTTATATGAAAATAGTTCGTTTTTATTAAATAATCAAAACACGAAATAAAGTACGAATAGTATCTACTTATAATATAATTATTGAGTAATAAGTCCGATGGAAATCTGAAGAATAATAGAAAGTTAATCAAATAGTTTTTCTAGACTATAGCAGATAAGTGATACCTATAAGTATATATTGAACCAATTCCAACGTACATTAAACACGAAATTTTTATAAAGAACTTCTCTTTAATAATAAACAATATATTTGTATACTAGCTGTGCCCGCGACTTCACCCGCGTAGAAAAGTGACTTTGGGCAGCATTTTTGAAAATGCCTAACCCGCGCCAACAAACGTTCAGCAAGTTCAACGTGATTCTTTAAATTGCCATTACTTGTTTATTTATCAACCGATTGACATGAATTAAACACTACATCTCCTACTCCTCCTACTACAACTCCATCTAGATAGGATAAGCCGTTTCTGAGATTAGCGTGCACAAATAAACAGACAAACAGACAAAAATTCCAAAAATCATTGTTTTGGGTTCTATAGCGTTAATAAAGGTCTCCTGTAATATTTTTTCTCATATATCTTCCATGTACATACAGCGACTTGTTACTTTTTTATTATATGTTTAGATTTTCTTATCTTTTCCAACCCAAATTAAAACACGAAATATCTATAAAAAACTTTGTTTAATAATGAATAGTTTACAAAATTAATATTGCATATATCGCCTCGCCAATATAAGTCTGCTTTGCGGAACTCTACATTCAGTGAGTTGATGAATGCGGTCACTTCTCTCAAAAGCCGGGTCATCTACCAGGTCTTGTAGTGCTTCTAAAGCCATATCCTTGGTTAAGGGTACTTCTAGGGTATCAGTAACACGGGACAACCAGCGGGCCTCGATACATCTGTAGAAAAAGAAAAGAGAAATTTTAAAGAAGACACGAAGTTGTTGGTAAATGAAAAAAAAACTTATTTTCTTTAAATATATTGACGTGATTTTATAGTTAGTGTAATTGTAAAACCTTTTTGGTTGCATGTCTTGATAGATCTATAAATAAAATAAATAATAAATATTTTAAGGACATTTATACATAGCGCCATCTAAGCAGAAAGCTTGTGTTATGGCAACTAGATAACGGAATAAATTACATATGCATACTTTTCTATTGTAAATACATACATACAATACATAACAACACCCAGACCCCAAAGAAATACAAATGTAAATTACAAATATATTTTTCCGGTGCGGGAATCGAACCCACGACCCTTCGCGCAGAAAGCAGTTGTGCTACCACTGCGCCAAGCGGTCGCAAATGTTATCATAGACGTATAACGCCAAGACTGATAATGCCATAATAATCGGTCCGCCATAAGTGAAGAAAAGACTGTATATACTATGTAAGTGCATAAAGCACGTTCTTACACTCGATGACACGTACACAAGCCCACTGATTAGATTCCTGACAGGATTGATATACTCCACTAGTTTGGAAAAATAAAAAAAAAAAACATACGAATTTTAATGCGGCGACGATCTGTGTAATAAAAAAAGTTGTCTACTATGAAGTGGCTTCACTTTGCGTGGTCATATTGCGTTTCTAGATGTTATTATTCTATGAAGGTTATAGTGTAAATGTCATAGACCTTTTTTGGTGAAATATAGCCCAGTTAAATGTTGAGGTGCCTTTGAATGAAAAAAAAGGTTGAAGACGTTAAAATTATTTTGTAGAAGAAAAAATAAAAAACCTCAAAGTGGCTACTACTACATACGGAAGCAATAGGTCAGTCAGAATATAAACATGTCATTGCGCTTCCGAATTGCTGAATATATCATTCCCTTCTTCTGTTCATATACACTTAATAACTTCCTTTATTATCTGTCACCAATGTACATTTTTCCGCATCATAAACAACTTTTGCATGACCAAATTGACAAGTACGAAAGATAGGCATGTTTGCAAGATTTTCCTCTGTCATGTAAAGATTACTAAATGGATTTGGCTTACCTGATTAAACCCTAGATTGACACTTAGGATACTTTGAGATTAAAACAATGAGAATAATCCTCATCCTATTATAATATTCTAGCGGACCCGTGCCCACCCCATTGGGCAAAATGTTAGCAATCCTTATTTTATATAATACCCTATGACACTCGGCAATAATGTGGCTTTCTATTGGTGAAAGAATTTTTAAAATCGGTTCAGTAGATCCCTTACAATTTAACAAACACACAAACTTTACTTTTTTATAATATTAGTATAGATAACATAAATTACGTGTCACGTTGTTTGTTCACGATTGACTCCTAAACTACTGAACCGATTTTAAATTAAATTGGCACACCGTGTGCAGTTTGATCCAACTTAAAAGATAGGATAGCTTACATCCCGGTACTGCCACGAGAACGGGAACTACGTAGGTAAAACCGAGGCGAACAGCTAGGCTACTTATAGCTACAGGACTCTTACGCAGGGCACGGATTAGCTGGCACTAGGAGATTGATCTCGATTGGAGACCAGATGTTTGGTGGTTGAGGATGAACTGTGTAGTTCTTGAGGCGCGACGAGCTTTTATCACTTCTCTTGGCCATGTGACGTTCCTGCAATAAATATTTAAGTACTTATTAAACTCAAAGGTAAGGCATTAAAGGTATTATATATATAAAGAACATTTGCCACGGGTTCGGAAAGCAGTTTCTACAGAGAAGAACCGGCAAGAAACTCTGATAGTTGCTCTTTGCACATTGATTAAATTTTGTCCAAAGTGTCTTACCGATTCTTCTCTCTAGACAAATTGTCTCTAGAAAAATTGTTTATTGAGCACACTAAATTTAGAATATTACATTGAATGGGTTACGACGATCGCTTCAACTAGGTACAACCAGTGCTAGAGGCGATCGACGCCTTCCTCACCGGACCTTATAAACTAAAAATATAAAACAAGGGAAAAAAATACATAAAAAATAATAATAAACTTTTCAAACGATGAGCAATTTGTCTGCAATACAATAGTCATAACTATTGAATTAAGACGTGTATGACTTTAAGCAGTAGGTAGGTTTGATACCTACACTTTAAAAATACATACAATTTTTTATTTATGTATTTACAGAAAACAATTCAAATTTAGGATATGTAGTTTTTCCCCTATCAGGTTGCCAAAACACAAGCTCTGCCGAATTAAGGAAGATTGCAATGTCATAAAATAAAAGTCCTGAAATGTTATTGAAGTTTTTTATTGGTATTTTAAGTTAGGACACATACGTATAAGTTCCTCCGTATATACTTATGTATATGGACCGTTCATTTTGAAAGTGGTGTAAGTCCATTTTTGAGAAAAATGAGCTATGACGTAATTCATGCATAATTTAATGTACTTTTTTATAAGCACAAACGAAGAAATATTAAGTATTAGCTGTGTCCCGCGGTTTTACCCACGTAGTTTTCGTTCCCGGGGCAATACCGGGATGTAAGCTGTCCTATCTTTTAAGTTGGATCAAACTGCACATGGTGTGCGAATTTTATTATAATCGGTTAAGTGGTTTAAGAGTCCATTGAGGACAAACATTGTGACACGAGATTTATATATATTAAGATTTTACTTACATAATAGTAAGTTATTTGTATGTACTCCTGTATCTTTTCGGTGATGAGTCTGAAGGTTAGGTCCATCTGATTAAGAGTTGGCTGTTTGTCACCAAGAAGATTGGAGAACGGTTCCATAGAACATTCTAGAGTTCTGAAAAGTTTAACAGGTTTTAACGTATAGGAAAATAATACCTTGATACACAAACGGGTAAGTCTGGTTTTCTTTTTCTTTATCTGTTATGCTTTGAAACCAGTGAGCCAATTATGATAAATTTTAGTACAAATAAAGTTTAGAGCTGGGGAAGGTTTTATTGCAAAAAGAAGTTAAAAATCCGGAAAAAGCTCTAGTATACAACTAGTCCTATATACGATTAAATTTTAAATGCCTCTACATATATATAATTCCAACCAACATAAAAAAGGTTGCCTGGCAGAGATTGCTATTTAGAAAAAATCTGGTATTGTATATTTTTACTTGTTCCTTTTTTAAACTTTCTCCTTATGTGATGCATGTGTATATGTAAATGTACATAAAGGGAATGTACATGTACAATAATAAAAAAAGATTTCTATCTGGTCACAAAAAAAAGAAAAAATCCGCCTACAATATTGGAGTATTTGTTATCTGGCAACACCATAGTACGTACGTATAAGAGTTCCAATGAGACCCGTCAGCACTGATGACGTTATTAAAGATTTGTATTTTTGTATGTAATGAATAAATACAAAAAGTACTGGTCCGATTTTAATAATTATTTTTTTATTGGAACGCTGCATTATCACTGAGTAACATAGGCTATATTTAGTAGTATGTCTACCCGAGCGAAGCTGGGGCGGGCCACTAGTGTACAATAAATTTGAAATGAATAATTAAAATAGGTATTTTTCTAGCTGGCCATTAAAAATCAAAACAAAATTTTAAAAAATATCCCTAAATTATTGGAGTAACCGTTATCTGGCAACAGCATAGTACGTACTACATATAACAGCTCCAATGAGACCCGTCAGCACTGATGACGTCATCAGCGCGCCATTAGCGCCGTCACTCACCGCTGACGTCACACTATTAATTATTGCTGTAAATCGCTTATTATAATTCAATTGTTGTTATTCGCTTTGACGGAATAAAGGGACGTAGATATCACGTAGAATTTTCTGGAAGACTTGATTTAAGTTTTTAGTCAGTCTATGATTTTTCTTCAAAGGTTTATGGTTCAATTTTACGCTCACGCTTATACTATAGGACTATAGGTCTCCTGAGGCGTCTAGAATACGTCTAGAATAAATAAATGCCTAGAAAGATCCCAGACTACACAGGGAAGACCCAAATTTATTTTTCTATAGATCAACACATAATTATTTGTTGTATATGTGTATGTACAGTGTGTTAAAGCCTATTATTATACCAATTAATATAGGCAGGCAGTATCGAAATAAAGACCGTATTTTGATATAGTTATGAATTATAAACATCTCTAAAACCTTATAACATTGTTATTTTTATACATCTATATATTTATAATTTGACTTTAGTCCTAAATGTTTTAAAATGTCCTAAATGTATAAATGTAGTATTTAATAATATTAAATTGGAATTTTTTAAAACCCCCGACAGACAGACAGACACGTCAAACCAATAAAAGCTGTTGTTTTTTGTGTTGTACAATTCATAACCTTTCATTTGATACCCCACTTGAGCATATTTGCAGACATTCGGTTTTTCTTCCCCAATTTAACCCCCCATAACGTCTGAATCGATTTTCATCAAACATGTCTAAGAACACTCGCCCGTAAAACACCTGTAGTAAAAAAAACTAAATTGAAATCGGTTCATTCGTTCGGGAGCTATGATGCCACAGACAGACAGACAAACAGACAAACTGACACGTCAAACTTATAACACCCCTCCATTTGCGTCGGGGGTAACAAAGTCGCTTTCTTCTCTCTCTCTATGTATTCCTTTAAATCTACGCAACCGATTTTCATGCGACTTTTTTATCAGATAGAATGATTCAAGAGTATAATACATGCATTAATGTAGGTAAAACCGCGGGGCTAGTATAGTTTTTGTTAATTTGATGTTTTTAACTACATTCAAAATTTCCATAGTTAACTTTCTCTTAAGGGACACCCGCGGTTATAAATTAGTGTCAACATCGAAGATTGCTAAGGATACATTAACTTGTTAAAACTATAAATTGGTTTAATATAAACCAGTAATATCTGCTCGCGTGTAGATTTCATTTGAACAAGGCTTTATTATCAGAGATAGTACTACTGAACTCTTTGTTTTATGGAATAGCTATTAGTGTTGTATGTGTGTGTTGTTTAATGAATCAATCTAGATGCATTGCAATAACTAATAATAATAATAATATTCATTACTGACGACCGCTTGGCGTAGTGGCAGCACAACTGCTTTCTGCGCGAAGGGTTGTGGGTTCGATCCCCGCACCGGAAAAGTGTATTTGTAATTTACATTTGTATTTTTCTGCAGTCTGGGTGTTACTATGTATTGTATGTATGTACTAGCTGTTGCTCGCGACTACGTCCCCGTTGATTTGTTTTTCCATTATTTCTTCGCTCGTATTAGTCGCAGCGTGATGTTATGTAGCCTAAAGTCTTCCTCGATAAATTGTCTATTCAATAAAAAAAGAATCTTTCAATTCGGACCAGTAGTTCCTGAGATTAGCGCGTTCAAACAAACAAACAAAACAAACACTTCTTCTGCTTTATATATTAGTATAGATTTACAAAAGAAATGTTTGTATATGTTATTTATTCCGTCATCTAGTTTGGTGGGTATCGTCACCCATTCGCACCAATTTCGCAGCAGAATTCGGCTCCAGCCGAAAGGCATTTTTGTGGGATACAATATTTTACGTAGGAGGTATCGATAGGATAGTTTTTATCCCACTTTTAATAAAAAACGATAAATTCGAACGTAAAACTAACGGTAAGAATTAGTATAAGATATATGTAACAGGCATATTTCCAAATTCTTGACTAAGAGGGCGTTACTTGGCCAACAACTACGGATGCTATAAATCTGCTTTCACAAAACTATTTCTTTTTACCGTAAACGTTTATCCAAGAATCATCAAGGCAACTTAAATAATAGATTCCAAAAATCTTTATTTTGAGTTAAGAATGTTTATGGTTTTATTTTTATAATAGCTCTTGACCGCGACTCCGTCCGCGTGGACACTCATTTAAACTATGACCCCTCGTCCTATAAAGTTTTCATTGTTTTTAAGATGTATTCTGCTATTCGGGGCGGGAACAAATCCAACAAACCAAAAACTATTAAAATTGGTCTAGCCGATCTCGAGTTATAAGTGTTATAGCAAACCTGTCTTTGTTTTATATATATAGATTATTTAGATGTTGAAGAATGCGTTTTTTTGTGTAAATCTATCTATTTACAGGCTTTAAAATAATTTATCAAATGTTAAAACTTCATTAACTACTTTTCTTTCGACCTAATTCAGGTTCATTCGACTTCATTCGTCCAAAGTAAGTAACTTATCTTTATTGATGTTGTCAATACAAAAAGAATGAAATTCTATTTTAAGTCGCTGTCATACCTAAACAGTTGAACTGAAAGTAAAAGGTAGGTATGTAGCATACCTACCTTTTACCTTTTATTTGAAAGAATTGGTGAATAGGTGCAAAAATTAGTTGAAAGTAATTTCCGACATCTACATGGATCAAAGGTGACTACAGACAGTAAACGGCCTATATATTTAAATACTATATATATGAAATAATTGACTGGTAATATTTAACAATCATACAAAAATCTTACCTAAAAATTTCACCAACATTCTCCATAGTGTTCTTGAGAAGCTGCACTCTTTCATTGTAAATACTTCTCTTCTCTTCCGTTCTATTCTTTTGTTCTTCTAACTTCTTTTTCAGTGCGTCTAACTTCCGCTGTCTCTTTTCCTCCATCATTTCGTTCCAGTCTTTTCTATCTTCTACATTTGAAGGGAGAGAGATATCTCTTCTTAAATGGTTAAGTACAACTTCTATCTATCTATACTAATATATAAAGTAGTAGTATATTTGAAGCTTGGGAGGAGTCGCGGGATGCTTTAGGTGTGTTTTGCGATCTCTCCAAAGCCTTTGACTGTGTTAATCATGCCACATTGGTCAGGAAATTGCGCCACTACGGCATAAAGGACTCAGCTCTTAGCCTTTTGACTTCTTACCTTAAAAATAGAACTCAAAGGGTTGAGGTAAACGGCAAGAGGTCCAATGGAACTAAAATAGAATTAGGTGTGCCACAGGGATCTATATTGGGTCCATTTCTTTTTCTCATCTATATAAATGACTTACCTTACCTAGTTAAGGATAATGATAACGAGATAGTACTTTTTGCTGATGACACTTCACTTATTTTTAAAGTGAAGAGACAAGAGTCAAATTACGACGAGGTAAACAGTACTCTCTCAAATATAGTAAATTGGTTTAATGCGAATAACTTACTGTTAAATTCTAGCAAAACAAAATGTATAAAGTTTACTCTGCCAAATGTTAGGCAAGCCCAAACCAACGTACTATTAAATGATGAGAAAATGAATTTGGAAGATACCACTGTATTTTTAGGTATTACACTTGACAGTAAATTACAATGGGGTCCTCATATTGCTAATCTCGCGGGTAAGCTCAGTTCTGCAGCATATACAGTCAGAAAAATTAGAGAAATTTCTGATGAAGACACGGCACGATTGGTATATTTTAGTTATTTTCATAGTAGAATGTCATATGGAATCCTTTTATGGGGAAACGC
>JADANM010006230.1:1445552-1458287 GCA_026213755.1 Eurema hecabe | reverse complement strand
GTGCATAAAGCACGTTTTTATACTCGATGACACGCACACAAGCCCACTGATTAGGTTGCTAATAGGAGTGATATACTCCACTAGTTTGGAAAAATTAAAAAAAAACCATACGAATTTTAATGCGGCGACGATCTGTGTAATAATAAAAAATGTGGCTTCACTTTGCATAGTCATATTGCGGTTATAGATGTTATTATTCTATGAATGTTCATAGAATAATAACATCTAGTGTAAATGTCATAGACCTTTGTTGGTGAAATTAATTAGAAAAGGTAAAGCCTAGTTAAATGTTGAACATAGATCCAGGGTGCCTTTGAATCAAAAAAAAAGTGTTGAAGACGTTAAAATTATTTTGTAGAAAAAAAATAAAAAACCTCAAAGTGGCTACTAGTACATAAGGAAGCAATAGGCCAGTCAGAATATAAACATGTCATTGCGCTTCCGAATTGCTGAATATATCATTCCCTTCTTCTGTTCATATACACTTAATAACTTCCTTTATTATCTGCCACCAATGTACATTTTTCCGCATCATAAAGAACTTTTGCATGACCAAATTCTTAAGTACGAAAGATAGGCATGTTTGCAAGATTTACCTGATTAAACCCTAGATAGATCTTATTATAATATTCTAGCGGACCCGTGCCCACCCCATTGGGCAAAATGTTAGCAATCCTTATTTTATATAATATATGACACTCGGCAATAATGTGGCTTTCTAGTGGTGAAAGAATTTTTAAAATCGGTTCCGTAGATCCCGAGATTACCCCTTACAATGTTACAAACACACAAACTTTACTTCTTTATAATATTAGTATAGATATTATAAATTACGTGTCACGTTGTTTGTTCACGATTGACTCCTAAACTACTGAACCGATTTTAAATTAATTTGGCACACCGTGTGCAGTTTGATCCAACTTAAAAGATAGGATAGCTTACATCTCGATATTGCCACGAGAACGGGAACTACGTAGGTAAAACCGAGACGAACAGCTAGGCTACTTATAGCTACAGGGCTCTTACGCAGGGCACGGATTAGCTGGCACTAGGAGATTGATCTCGATTGGAGACCAGATGTTTGGTGGTTGAGGATGGACTGTGTAGTTCTTGAGGCGCGAGGAGCTTTTGTCACTTCTCTTGGCCATGTGACGTTCCTGCAATAAATATTTAAGTACTTATTAAACTCAAAGGTTCAAGGTCAAGGCATTAAAGAACGGTATTAAGTATATATATAAAGAACATTTGCCACGGGTTCGGAAAGCAGTTCCTACAGATAAGAACCGGCAAGAAACTCTGATAGTTGCTCTTTGTAAATTGACTAAATTTTGTACAGTTTCTTACCGATTCTTCTCTCTAGAAACTGCTTTTCAAACGATAAAAAAAAATAAATAAAAATTGTTTATTGAGCACACTAAATTTACAATATTACATTGAATGGGTTACGACGATCGCCTCCACTAGGTACAACCTGCGCTAGAGGCGATCGACGCCTTCCTCACCGGACCTTATAAACTAAAAAATATAAAACAAGGGAAAAAAATACATAAAAAATAATAATAAACTTTTCAACCGATGAGCAATTTGTCTGCAATACAATTGTCATAACTATTGAATTAAGATGTGTATGACTTTAAGTAGTAGGTAGGTTTGATACCTACACTTTAAAAATACATACAATTTTTTATTTATGTATTTACAGAAAACAATTCAAATTTAGGATATGTAGTTTTTCCCCTATCTTGTTGTCATAACACAAGCTCTGCCTAATTAGGATTGCAATGTCATAAAATAAGTGTCCTGAAATATTATTGAAGTTTTTTATTGGTATTTTAAGTTAGAACACATACGTATATGAGTCAAGTTCCTCCGTATATACTTATGTATATGGACCGTTCATTTTGAAAGTGGTGTAAGTCCATTTTTGAGAAAAATGAGCTATGACGTAATTCATGCATAATTTAATGTATTTTTTTATAAGCACAAAGAAAGAAATATTAAGTACTAGCTGTGTCCCGCGGTTTTACCCGCGTAGTTTCCGTTCCCGGGGCGATACCGGGATGTAAGCTATCCTATCTTTTAAGTTGGATCAAACTGCACATGGAGTGCGAATTTTATTATAATCGGTTAAGTGGTTTAAGAGTCCATTGAGGACAAACATTGTGACACGAGATTTATATATATTAAGATTTTACTTACATAATAGTAAGTTATTTGTATGTACTCCTGTATCTTTTCGGTGATGAGTCTGAACGTCAGATCCATCTGATTAAGAGTTGGCTGTTTGTCACCAAGAAGATTGGAGAACGGTTCCATAGAACATTCTAGAGTTCTGAAAAATTAAACAGGTTATTTGTACTGGTCTATTATTCCTTACTAATACTGTACTGATGCATTTTTGCTATAATACTACTTTTTTGTATGTATATGTAATTTATTCCGTTGCCATTACACAAGCTTCGGCTTAGCTTGGAACTAGATGGCGCTGTGTATAAATGTTCTGAAAATATTTATTTATTATTATTATTATTTATTTTTAAAATTACTTGTCTCCAGTTTTCTGTTGGAACCGTTTTTAAATTTTTCTTTTTCTTATGTTCAATGTAAAATAAAGAGTTTGAAATGCATACATAAAAAAGTTATTTTTCTAGCTGGCCACTAAAAAATCAAAACAAAATTTAAAAAAATATCCCTAAATTATTGGAGTAACCGATATCTGACAACACCATAGTACGTACTACATATAACAGTTCCAATGAGACCCGTCAGCACTGATGACGTCATCAGCGCGCCATTAGCGCCGTCACTCACCGCTGACGTCACACTATTAATTATTGCTGTAAATCGCTTATTATAATTCAATTGTTGTTATTCGCTTTAACGGAATAAATGGACGTAGATATCACGTAGAATTTTCTGGAAGACTTGATTTAAGTTTTTAGTCAGTCTATGATTTTTCTTTAAAGGTTTGTGGTTATCTTAAAGTACTCAACTCACACACACACATACACACACACACACATCAAAACACGCCCACACACATACACAAACTCACGCAAAAATGCAAAATGATATGCCAATGATATGCAATCTGTTTTAGTTAAATTTGTATTTTTTTTTAGGATTTTTTTTTTGAGGAGTATTTTTTTTGTTTTTTAATTTCATCTGTATAGGTCGGATAAATGGGGAATGGCTTTCTCTCCCTACCCCCAAATAACATCTCTGGGAGCGGGCGGCATCTGAAAACCAGCGCTATCCTGAGAGTTCGCTCTCAGGATAGCATTAGCTGAGATGTCGCCTTTTGCTACGTTTCTGTTTATATGTTTTGATTTTATAATGTTTTCAATTTGTATTTTAGTAGCAATAAACCATTTTTTATTTTTATTTTTTATTTTTATTTTTTTTATTATTTTTTTTGGTTAGAACGTTTTAAACATTTTTTCATTCGTTGCTGGGCTAACGCTTCTGGTCGTCTGATTATAGGAGTCTAGAATACGTCTAGAATAAATAAATGCCTAGATAGATCCCAGACTACACGGGGAAGACCCAAATTTATTTTTCTATAGATCAACACATAATTATTTTTTGTATATGTGTATGTACAGCGTGTTAAAGTCTATTATTATACCTTTTAATATATGCCGACAGTATCGACATATAGACCGTATTTTGATATTGTTAGGAATTAGAAAAATCTCTAAAACCTTAATATTACATTGTTATTTTTATGTATCTATATATTTCTAATTTGACTTTAGTCCAAAATTTTTTTAGGAAGAGAATATTACCTACCCTTCACGGCTAATCGGAAATAAGTATAAATGTATAAATATAGTATTTAAAAAACAAAGTCGCTTTCTTCTCTCTGTCCTTGTATTCCTTTAAATCTACGCAAACCATTTTCATGCGATTTTTTTATCTGATAGAATGATTCAAATTATGTGTATAAAACATACATAAAAGTAAGTTAAGCCGCGGGGCTAGTATAGTATATGTTAATTTGATATTTTTAACTAAATTCAAAATTTCCTTAGTTAACTTTCTCTTAAGGGACACCCGCGGTTACAAATTAGTGTCAACATCGAAGATTGCTAAGGATACATTAACTTGTTAAAACTATTAATTGGTTTAATATGAACCAGTAATATCTGCTCGCGTGTAGATTTCATTTGAACAAGCTTTTATTATCAGAGATAGTACTACTGAACTCTGTTTTATGGAATAGCTATTAGTGTTGTATGTGTGTGTTGTTTAATTAATCGACCTAGATGCATTGCAATAACTAATAATAATAATATTCATTATTGATGACCGCTTGGCGCAGTGGTAGCACAACTGCTTTCTGCGCAAAGGGTCTTTGGTTCGATTCCCGCACCGGAAAAGTGTATTTGTAATTTACATTTGTATTTTTCTGCAGTCTGGGTGTTATTATGTATTGTATGTATGTACTAGCTGTTGCTCGCGACTACGTCCCCGTTGATTTGTTTTTCCATTATTTCTTAGCAGTCGCAGCGTGATGTTATGTAGCCTAAAGTCTTCCTCGATAAATTGTCTATTCAATAAAAAAAGAATCTTTCAATTCGGACCAGTAGTTCCTGAGATTAGCGCGTTCAAACAAACAAACAAACTCTTCAGCTTTATATATTAGTATAGATGTAGAAAGAAATGTGTGTATATGTTATTTATTCCGTTATCTAGTTTGGTGGGTATCGACGCCCATTCGCACCAATTTTGCAGCAGAATTCGGCTCCAGCCGAAAGGCATTTTTGGGGGATACACTATTTTACGAAGGAGGTATCCATAGGATAGTTTTTATCCCACTATTACTAAAAAACGATAAATTCGAACGTAAACCTAACGGTAAGAATTAGTATAAGATATATGTAACAGGCATATTTCCAAATTCTAGACTTAGAGGGCGTTACTTGGCCAGCAACTACGGATGCTATAAATCTGCTTTCACAAAACTTTCTTTTTACCGTAAACGTTTATCCAAGAATCATCAAGGCAACTTGAATAATAGATTCTAAAATCTTTATTTTGAGTTGAGAATATTTACGGTTTTTATTTTTATACAAGCTGTTGCCCGCGACTCCGTCCGCGTGGACTTTCATATAAACTTTGACCCCTCTCCCTATTATTTTCAACCGACTTCAAAAAGGAGGAGGTTCTCAATTCGACCCGTATGTTTTTTTTTCTATGTTTAACGATAACTCTGCCAATTATGAACCGATTTGAACAAATCTTTTTTCGGCGTATAGGTTATATCTCAAGGGTGGTTCCATTTATATTTAATAATAAAAAAACAACCCCTAAGGGTAGAAAATTGGGGATGAACTTTTTTATACGCAATATCTCCGCCGATTATAAACCAATTTGAACGATTATTTTTTTGTTGAAAAGGTATTATCATGAAGTCTTTTTTATTTTTTTTTAAGTTAATTAATAAGATGTATTCTGCTATTCGGGGCGGGACAAATCCAACAAACCTAAAACTATAGAATATTATGATCTAGCCGATCTCGAGTTATAAGTGTTGTAACAAACCCGTCTTTGTTTTATATATATAGATTATTCAGATGTTGAAGAATGCGTTTATTTTGTGTATATTTATCTATTGACAGGCTTTAAAATAATTTATTAAATGCTGAAACTTCATTAACTACTTTTCTTTCGACCTAATTCAGGTTCATTCGACTTCATTCGTCCAAAGTAAGAAACTTATCTTTATTGATGTTGTCAATACAAAAAGAATGAAATTCTATTTTAAGTCGCTGTCATACCTAAACAGTTGAACTGATTTTTAAAGCTTATGAAGGTACATACCTACCTTTTACCTTTTATTTGAAAGAATTGGTGAATAGGTGCAAAAATTAGTTGAAAGTAATTTCCGAAATCTACATGGATCAAAGGTGACTACAGACAGTATCCGGTCTTTATATTAGAATACTATATGTATGAAATAATTGACTGGTAATATTTAACAATCATACAAAAATCTTACCTAAAAATTTCACCAACATTCTCCATAGTGTTCTTGAGTAGCTGGTCTCTTTCATTATAAATACTTCTCTTCTCTTCCGTTCTATTCTTTTGTTCTTCTAACTTCTTTTTCAGTGCGTCTAACTTCCGCTGTCTCTTTTCCTCCATCATTTCGTTCCAGTCTTTTCTATCTTCTACATTTGAAGGGAGAGAGATAGCTCTTCTTAAATGGTTAAGTACAACTTCTATTATTAATATACAAGTAAATAACAATTTATAAGCTTCTGAAAATGTATGTTTCTTTCTTAAAAATATGCTATCCTAGTTTTTCAATATCAGAGCATTGTGCGACATTTCTATCAATGTCAAGTTATAGAAATACATTTGTTGATTTTCTGGCACTGCACATGTAATTACACGCATCCAGCGAAAGTACTACTTAGTACTTTTGAGAGTTCTCGATATAAGAATAACGAAAGATGTCGCATAATGCGGAATAATGCTATAGTTGAAAAACTAGGTATATGTCCTCTTGTGAGTGTTTATGAGCAAATTTAGTAAATATTGTAATGAGGAGTCTGACAGCTATGATTTTGACCATAAGCGGAGTAACTTTCTTATCATCAAACGAACCTACCGATAAAAATATATCAGAACCCCTTCCGCGTGTCGCCATTTTTTCTTAACAAGACAAACATCTCTTGCATTTGTTATCAAACTGTTTAAGCTTACCTTAAATAATGGTAAATCAATACAGAATCTCCAGAGAAAAGTCTTCTAGAACTACAGTCCTTAAAAAAACTACCACTAAGTGTAGACAAGATTTACCTATTTCCTGATGAATTCGTTTCAAGTCTCTGCTGAGGACTTCATTTTCAGCACAGAAGTCAGTAAGAAGTTTGTAAGTGGAAAAATTTTCCTGTTCCATTCTTTTGAAATTTTCTATAATCTTGGAAATGCTTCCCTCCTTGGTATATTCCTTTAACAGAAGTAATGTTAAAGCACACATTAAGTAAGTATTTTGTTTTTAAACGTAAATATATGTTAGAGAATCATCAGGATTAAGTTAATTATCAATATTCCATGTTGCATTGCTAACAATCAGTGCGCACAATTCGCAAAGGCGCCGCTCCCGGAAGCACTACTGACAGACTTTTACAACTCATGACATTCGGCATAACTTATGGTTATAAAGCATTATCTATGACGATTAATACTGCCATACTAATTAATCAAACATACACCAAAGTTACCGTGAAAGTTGATAATCTCGGACATTTATTTATACTTTAAGATTTACAGTTATATTTAATAAATAAAGCTTCATAAATCAAAATCAAAATTCAGTTGTAACGGATATGAATACGTTGCGTACATTTTTATAACACAAATTATCTTGATAAAACACTTACCGTAATATCACTTATAATTTTAACATGGTCATCAAACTTCTTCTTAATTCTCTCTTCTTTTTCCATCGCTTCTTCTTCTTCGCGCTCTTCCTGTCTCCTATTAATGCGAATAACTCCTTTCCTTGCTAGAAAGTGGTACAGCTTCATTTCATGGTCGAAAGCCTTTTGAAGATCTCGCATTTCCTAACGATTTTATAAGTTTATGAATAACAAATTTGTGTGATGATTGAATTAAGGATCCAGGGTCAAAAATTGTCTTAAAAAGGTTTGAAATGATTAATCACTAGTTGGTGATAATTACGTTCCTCGAGCTAATAAGATTGAAGTTTCCTATGAGATGCATAAACACAGTTTAAGACCAATACAACATTTGAGATATTTTTTATTCACATAAGGGCTGAATGAAACGACGAAATAACGAAATATTTCAAACGTATGTAAAATGAGTTCAATAACTGAGATTTCTCACAATGCAACGTATTCCTGAAATTTGCCTCCTTTTAAAATTTGTATAGGAGTCATCTATAAAATGAACGGTTATGGTAAACGATCATGGAACCAGCCAAAGTTGAAAATCACAATCTGACGAGTCATAATGGTGTCGTCAGCGTTGATTGACGATCGAGCTTTCAGATAGGGGGAAATTAAACGATGGAATATTTAAAAATTCTGATTGACCCAGAGCACGCACGCTTTGAATAATTACTAGCGATCATCAAGTTTTTGTCAAGTGTAAATAGTTGGCTGAAAAGATTGATAGCAGTCGATTTTAGATGTCAGTTTGAAAACGTGATTTTGAACTGTTCCTCTGTGCTGTTCTATTTAAACTATGGAACAAGGTTCAACTATGTATGTATTAGAATATTTGTAAATAATAAATGAAGAAACATTATTTTGTTCTCTGTCTTCAAAATAATGATGAACGATGTCTTTTATTTATAAAGTGTTTTATAGGTTGTTGAGTATTATAGACTAAGGCTCGTACTGTATGAAAAGCCAGTCTCAAAGTTGAAAGGGGTACTATTCTATTAACTCTATTATGTTTAATATTTCTATACATGTCGTCTTAATTGATTATGATTTAAACTGAGTTTGTAATCAGGATATAATAATCGGGTAAAGTCTTTACCGGAGGTAGATCTCTTTCGCAGGAGACCGACTGGGTGGGTACCCCCACAGTGCCAGACATTCTACCGCCTGAACAGTGATGTGAAAATGTCACTGTGCTCCGGTCTGAAGGGCACTGTAGCCAGAGAAATTACTGGGCTAATGAGTCTTAACATCTAATGACTCAAAGTGGGGAGCGTCGGTGAAGTGCACCCCTGCCCGGAGTTGGGGTTTATAACAAAGTTCCGGGTAGCACTGCATTGGCTATGGGCTTGCGTTACTCTTACCAACAGGAGGGCGTCCAGCTCGTCTCCCCTCTTCATATTATAAAAAAAGTCACGTCAATTCCTTACCTGTATCTGAACCATCTGATCAAGATTCCCCTTCTCCTGAACTGATCGAAGTTTGGCGCACAACTCGTCCCGTTGGTCATAGGCCAATGTAGAGGACTCGAATAAATCGGTAAGAAATTTCTTGCCTTTCTTCAGAGCGTTCAGCATTTTCGTCCAGGCTTCGTTGAAAAGAGCCCTGTAAATAAAATGGAAAAATGATTGTTTGTTTTACGTGACGGCGGGTGACTGAGTAAGAGTTAGTATGTATGGATGTAAGTTTGTTATTCTATTCAGCAAAAAAGGCCGGACCGATTTACTTTGAATTTCGTATACAGGTAGATTATATCGTAGATTAACACAGGATACTTTATATCCTGGTATTGTTCCGAACGATATTTAATATTAATAACATTGTTTATCCTAAGATATCTAGCGTACATGTATTCCGCTATCACGAAAGATGAATTTACGCGGTAAAAACCTCTCTTGTTATAATCTATATAATCTTGTTATAAATAAGTATAGTACGCGTCACGAATCTTTAGCGCTGAACGAAACCTGCGCAGAAGTCAAAAATAAGGTATCGAGGGGAGAGAATACGTCAATTACGAGCGCGATTCTACCGATGCGCAGCTACACTCGTCCAGCGCTAAACATTCGTGACGCGACCTATATATGTATTCCGCTATCACGAAAGCTGAATTTACGCGGTAACAACCTCTCTTGTTATAATCTATGTATAATCTTGTTATAAATAAGTACCTGTCGCATAGCATATGTTGGATTTCTTGTCTAATCTTCTTGTTTTCACATTGAACGGCATTAAATCTCAACATAGCGACCTCCAATTTGTTTTCCATTGAAGCAAGGCGGTTTTCACTTAAAACACGGCGTTCTTCTTGCTGTAAAATAATTATTTATTTAATATGTATGTTTGTTTAATTAACATAAGAAATACTTCATCTAAGAAATATTTGAAAGAACAAAGTTTCTTCAATGGATAAGATTAAGGCTTTGTTTTTTAAAAAAGTCTATTAATGAACAAACAAAAAATGCTACTTAATATACATAGGGTTATTAGGAACATAGAATAATAACATCTAGAACAGTAATGTGAGAACGTAAAACGAACCCATTTCAAAGTAGACAATTTTATCTACTTACTATAGATGGTAGCCGCAGTTCATCGAATAAAAATTCGTATGTTTTTCGTTATCTTTTTATATCAGCAATATTATTAACAACATTTAAACACCTACATATAAACAGTTTTGGCTTCACTTACGTTGGACCGAATATTAAGGGACTATCAGTCTTCTATTATATAGTTTAAATAGTACACTACAGTATAAGGGTTTGGTAGAAATTGCAATTGTTAATCGGTTCGGTTTATTCCAGAATTAATATCTTTACCAACAACCGGGACTGTGTTCTGTGAACGAGAATAAATCACTTCTGTTTTATAGTTGTTTTGAGTTGTGCATTTACAACGACTCTCGATCGGTAAACATTTTAATTGCAATCCTCTTTTGTCTCTTGTTTGCGAATGGATTGTCTTGAGACTGGCTGTCAAATGCAGTTTTTTATTTTTATTTTTTATATGATGCAACTGAGCAGCAGGTTCGGGTATTGGGTATATGATGATACGACTATAGGTCGCGTCATTTATGTTTAGCGCTGGACGAGAATAGCTGCGCGTCGGTAGAATCGCGCTCGTAATTGACGTATTGGTGTGGGAAAGACAACACGACTGGGACAACACGACTGGGAAAACTGGGGGAAAGGAGGATCCTCGACCAGTCGAACTGACTGGCCATTCGCCCCTTATGGTTCGATGTCGACAGGTTTTACGAGTATATATACTGTTCCGAAAAAATATCATAAGCGCGATTCAGAATTCGACGTATTATTTGCAGTCGCTACAGATAAAATAAGAACCATTTCTTTCAATGCGAGTAAATGAGGATGAAGTAGGATGTAACCTTAGATGGTTACATTTTCGATAAGTCTAACTCACTGGCCAATAGCCATTAGACCCCTATGGTTCGATGCCAAAACTTTGTACGAGTATATATACTCTCCCGAAAAAATATCATAAGCGCGATTCAGAACTCGGTGCATTAGCGGTCGCTACAGATAAAATAGAACCATTTCATGCGTGTATATTAATATCAAACTAAGCTAAGTAACCGAGTCGTTTAACCGGTGAATAACGGTACACTTCTATTAACTACGTAGCATGAGACTTGACTATTGTATTCATATCATGTTGGATATGATTTTTTATTTAAAGCTTTTCTATGCGGCTGTACTTTCGCTACTATGTCATTTAGCAAGCGAGTGTAGTGAAACTACAAGTACACTGAGGTAGAAAAGCATGCATATTTTTATATTTTAGCATTTATTAAATTTACAGTTTATCTTACTGACTATATCAAGATCTGAACCGTTTTCCATCAAACATAGCTTATACACTCGTGACTCGACTGATATACCGTTCAAATAAAAAAAACTTCATTAAAATCGGTTCATCGGTTTGAGAACTATAATGCTACAGACAGACCCTGTCTCTTTGCCTTAAAAGTACAGAATAGAAGAAGTGGTAATAGGTGGATTAATACTTAAAAGTGACTTCTTCCAGGTAACCTTTCATGTAAACTTTAAAACAATGATTTATTGTAAATATTAAATATGTCGGCACCGCTGTCAAAATTGGTAAATAACACGTGCGTAGCGCGTGACGTCACCAGTCTCCCTATTTCGAAAAACCAAATAAAATGCACGGCTCGCAAGTGTTAGTATAGGTCGCGTCATTTATGTTTGGCGCTGGACGAGAATAGCTGCGCATCGGTAGAATCGCGCTCGTAATTAACGTATTGGTGCGAGAAAGACAACACGATTGGGACAACCAATCGATACCTCGATACCTTATTTTTGACTTCTGCGCAGGTTTCGTTCAGCGCTAAAGATTCGTGACGCGACCTATAGTTGTGTTATACCTAAATTAAAAGACCAAACTATGGTTGTGGTATCCCCAAATAAATCACAATGCCGGCCCCCTGATCTTACAATTACATGTTTAAATACCTGTCCTTTGTTGGCGTTACAAATTTTCTTTAAATGCAGTAAACGTTTGTTCTTCCTTTGAAGTAATTCATCCATTTGTGACATGAGAAATATCCCCTCTGAAATAATCTCGTTAAAAATAATTAAAATATTCTTTTATAAGCTTACGAAAAAACTAAGGTAATGATGAAGAATCATACAAACAACCGCTTAGCGCAGTGGTAACATAACTGCTTTGTGCGCGAAGGGTCGTGGGTTCGATCCCCACATCGGAAAAATATTATATTTGTTATTTGTATTTTTCTGGGGTCTGGGTGTTGCTACGTATTTATTTACAATGAAAAGTTTGTATATGTAATTTATTCCGTTATCTAGTTGCCATAACACAAGCTTCTGCTTAGCTTGGAACTAAACGGCGCTGCGTATAAATGTCCTAAAAATATTTAAATATTTAGTGCTCTATATTTATATGATTTAGTTATATTACCGTCACATTGTAATCCAGTTTGGGTCTGTAGCAATAAAGCCTTATTTAAGTCATATTTCATTTTAATGTTCTTCTTTTTATGGGCCCCGGATCTTGCTATCTACAACGATCAGGTGACGTTACATTGTATTATATATGTCACCAAATAATAAAAAGAACAGCAAACATAAATTTCCTAGGAGATTTATAAACCTTCGTAGGATTCTAAACGAGAGATAAATTGTATTATTTTACGACATGACATATATATACATTTATAAATATTACACCACTAGTGGCTTGTGTTATTATAACAAGTAATTTCAATATTGTGTCGCATGACGTCTAAAATAAAGAATAAAAAATATAT
>JADANM010006230.1:1404471-1424246 GCA_026213755.1 Eurema hecabe | reverse complement strand
TTTCATACGAAACTTATAAAAAGTGGGTCTCTCTATAGAGTTTTTCGTTCAATATTTTACGTGAAGCCAAAAAAGTTCATGAAATACGTGTTCTATGGAAACAATCTCGACGGCTCGCTTTTGTAGGGACAGCAAAATACATACTGTTATATTGAAACCTTTGTCGCTGGGCGATAGTGCTGTGTATGAAAAAATGGTTAGTATAGGCCTAGTTTTATTTTCGGATTAGCTGCGTCCTACGAATTTGTCATAGAAAAACGCGTTTCATTTTTGGTATTGTATCAATAAACTACCCAATAAGGTACCCCGCGGTTTTAATTGCTTTAAGGAATGTATTAAACACAAAAACCTTCTGTTTGAGTTACGTATTGTCTATAATGTAATACCAGGACGATTCAAAAGTGTTACTTTATGTAGCCTAATTGAATAAAGATACTTTTGACTTTGACTTTGAAAAAAAATTTGATACATACATATAATAGATACATAGGGACATTTGTTTTATGCTATGTAATAAAGATATGGAGAAGAATTAGGATTGATAACGTTTTTTAATAAGTAAATAAATATTTTATATTTACATACAACTATTTATAGAATAAATTAGAATTTCGATTTAGATTTCTTAATTATTTACGTTTTTAGAATAGTTTCGATAGTGAATAACGGATGTAGCCTTTTAATGTTTAATGTTGTATATAAAAATACAGGAATATTGAAGTATATCAATTTTATATGAATTTAAAAATGATTTTCACCACTAAGTAGATATGGTATTAAATATATATATATACTCCACAAAATTCTTCGCCACGTCTGTTTTTCAACGAAAAAATTACTATAAAGTTTATATGTATATTATATGCGGTGTCATAAAAGATAGACCGTTTAAATAGGTCTCAGGTATAACCTCATAGCTGGTATTGTATAATAACGGCATTTACATCATAAAATAACGCAAAACTTCCTGCATTTGTAACCCTAATCTTTTGCCTAATTAATGGAGGTGAGGGTGGATCAAATGAAGGCTCTACATACGTGGAAAAGATTACTAAGCAATTCCTTAACGTTACACTAAGCCTTAAGAACGATTTAGTTACTATGTTACGAAATAACATTTAAAAAGACAAACATTTTTAATAAGGCTACATCATATCGTTGTTTTGTATATACATATCTATATATGTTTGATGTATGATCATAGTATATCCAAAAATAACATTTTGGATAATATGGATTCTACGGAGAAATGCCATCAATAGTATACTGTATAATTGAAAAAATATTAAGAAATAATGAGTAAGTAACAGATATAGGTATATCTAGCTTATAAGACAGTAAAATATAATTGATTTATTATTAGTAGAGTCATAACGTTAAGTCAAAATCGACCGTTTAGATGGGGCTGACTTCGAAAAATAGTAAGTTATAAAAATTTTGTATACATACCAATTGACTTCATTTCTTTAGATATGAATTTCGGAGGAGATAACATATTAGTTAAGTCGTAGGTATGTTGACTTGTGTAATTACATTATATTTAGTTCGGCAACACATAAATTATTTCATTAATTATTATTATAATTTGTTAAGGCTTAGTTTTACGATATATTTAAAAATAAAGGCATATCTCTAACATGCAAATGAAATAATATAATAAAATTTTTTACCACCGCTGCTGACCGTACTTGTTTTTGCGTCAGAAGTTTGACGGATGTTTATTTTATATTATTTATGAGGACAAAAACAGGCGCATAACACTCTTAAAACCAGTCTAACCCATTTTAAGTTTCGAAGCGGAGCTTGGAACGCTTTTTATGATGTTTTTGCTGACGCACCGCTGAATACCGTAAAATTTATATTTTAATAGTTTCACCAAAACGTAGAAGTTCCATAGCAAAGGGTCGTATGATACTTGGTATATCATTTCGTATAAGACGTACCTTATTCCCCTTACATCCTCTTTTATATCCCTTTTCTTAAAAAAAGGACGTAAACGCATTACTACATCATATATTTGATATAACACTTAACAACTTTAACTAAATTTAAATAAACAGTACAAAGCAAAATGGTAAATATAACCTTTTTAAATAAAGATATGTTTGGCTTTGAATGTCCAATAAAGAAAAAAATAACTATTCGTGTAATGATACTCATATTTTTTATAAAAAACACGATTAACTCTACATAAATTATTTTAGAACCTAAACCTGTATAAGCTCTGATGTAAAATTTATTTCAATTAAATAATAAAACTTAATAAACGTCATAAAAGATTTAAATATTTTTTACGATTTACGCGATGTTTGTAGCGCCGTAGCAGCGCTACGATCGAGGCTCGCGTGCTACGAGCTACGTAACTCTACGCAACAGTTGT
Source organism: Eurema hecabe (assembly GCA_026213755.1). NCBI lineage: Eukaryota > Metazoa > Arthropoda > Insecta > Lepidoptera > Pieridae > Terias > Terias hecabe. Next base: position 1,421,866 of record JADANM010006230.1, on the reverse strand, counting down.
TTTAAAACCACTGAACATATTTTTTAAGGCTCGTGTTTTGTTTTATTTAAATTTAATTTATTTTTTTACTTAAAGACGCTCTATTAATAGGTAGAGTTATAGAGTCATTTAAATTAGTTAATTAAGGTATATTTTATAATATATTTTCATAAATTTCATTCTTTTTTTGCCACACGTAAGTTTAAAACTAAAATTATAAAAATAATTTATTCCAGAAAAAATGAAAATATTACTTGTGTAATAAAAGGGTATGTAATACGTCTGACTACTAAAGCTAACAAAAGCTTTTGCCTTAAATTACTTAAAAGATATATAAACACTTAGGCTTATATAAAAGTGGACTAAATAAAAATAATAATAATTATTATTTTTATTAAAATTAGACATTATGTTTTCTTTTTACCTTCAAATAGAGTACAGGTAACACTTCAAAATTGAGCTTGATCTGCAGAACCACACTTAGCTTATTTCAATGCAAATACATCGACGTTTAAAAAGCTAATGTAGCCGGCCCAAAAGCTCAAGACAATAAGACAGAAATAACTCTAACTTTCCGAACAAACTTGAGACATTATTAGATTAAAAAAGCTGCAACATGCAGGCCTAATTCGTGAGTTCGATTGGCGGGAGTCAGGGAGCGACCACGCACGCGCCTCTTCCCGCCATCTCGGGAAGGGAGGCTATCTGCCAGAATCTCCCCGAATTTAGGGAAACTCTGTATAAGTAGAGTAACGTACTTGGGCTATTTTTGTGGTGTACACAACATAAACCACATTTAGTGGTTTATATTACTTGAGTAATAAACGGTTGAAGTAACAAGCAAGTTATTTAAGGTAAGTGGTTATGTAGTTGTTATATTGATTAGTTGATTATTGAATAGTCATACGATGTGGAATGTTGATATACAACACTTATCAACGAATTTAAAGGACAGCTTAGTTAATATTTAGTTCACCGTTCTAAGCCCCAAGTACGACTTATTTCTATTTGTGTTATTTCAGGATACAATGCTCAGGATAAAATGAAGATATTTCGAATAGCTCTTACTATTAAAGAGAGATTCTAGTAGAGTAGCTATTATAGTATTAAAACACGGTCTTGATTGAATATATCTATGATTTAAATAACGTAACAACGACAAGGCATCACTATAAACACTGAATGACCACACCAAGATTTCCTGGAAATGGTATTTTTTTCTCGGAATAGGGTGTTCCCGATTTTACGAGAGCAACCTTATCGTAGCTATGGGGCAGTGTCGTCCGCGCCGCGCTGCTGAACGCACGCCTTCTGCTCCCGCGGGAAAATAAAAAATAAAATCTAAAAACACGTCGTGGTATGTGGTCATGTTCAATGTGTCTGTGGTAGTGTCAGTGATATATGGACCATGTAAGTATTATTTATTATTAATTTGCTGTTCTAGAGATGTATTTTTGATGTGTTATTTATAGGTAAACGTTAAATGGACATCAAATCATTGGACATCGTTTTATATCTAAGATTACATAGAGCCCAATAACCTTGTACGGCCTTTCAATAAGGGACTCTATACATGTCGTTTTTCTCTAAAAAAACGATTTATACATACTTTTATTTAACAATTTTGGGTATTAAAAACTGTTTAATATAAGACATACGACTAAATAAATGTCATGGAAAATGGGTTGATAATTTTGATACAATAATAGGTTCTCAAAAAAACTGTATGTTGGAAATTATTTCCCAAATAAAATGTAATAAACTATAGGTTAACTAGATAAATATTTAAAGACATCTTAATACTTTGTCTTATTTTGATATGGTCCATTTTTAAGTGTGGGTTAAAAAGGTCCTTACTAAGTCAAAAAAAAACCTATTTTAGGTACCCGTAAAAGGTATCATTTTTTCAGATAATTTTTTTAAGGCATGCTTTTGATAATTATCGTTTCTAGGAAGGACCATAATTATTACTAGGCTTTCGCTTGATTATGAGATTATGAGATCTATCATCTATCAATGTGTATATAACCATTGTAGAGGCTCTATAATCATATTATTATTATATTATTTTTTGTCTATTTTGTCGAAATTAACTAATTAGTTTTTATAAAACGAAATATTTACTTAATAATAATAAAATATAGAGAACTTAACGCTTTAATTTAAACTAAACGTAATCTAGTTACCTCAAGAATTTTCTCCGTAATTTTCTTGTTCGATTTTTAGTGTTACCATAAATACGTTGTTAAGATAATTATATTATATACATAAAAAATAAGGAAATAAAAAAGATTATTTCTTTATTTATTTTGTTAAGTGTATTTAGATGTATTACAAAAATGATCTATTTATAGCGGCTAAAACAAATATTGGACTACCATTTTATTATTAAATAATATTTAATATATGTAGCTACCACTGCACAGTAATTATATATTTTACAAGCTGTTGCCCTCGACTGTGTTCGCGTCCCTCCCCTTAGTTTTCTAAAGTTTCATTATTTTTAAGATGTATTCTGCTATTCGGGGCGGGGAAAAATTCAACGAACCAAAAACCATGAAAATTGGTCTAGCCGATCTCGAGTTATAAGTGTTGTAACAAACCTGTCTTTGTTTTATATACATAGATTTACATAATTATTTGTAATCTCTACTAAGCAAGCTTATAAGGATCAGATTGCCATAAATTTCTAAAAAATTTAATTAGGTATAATTTTAAGAATATAATTCATCTAAGAAGTTTTTACAATACAATGATTTAATTTTATATGATAAATGAAAAAAATATAAAGATCTAATAATGTTTTGTTTCTTAAATATAAAATTCAAGTCTATTATTAATTAACAGTAAAGGTGTAAGTTAAAACAAAATCTTGTTTACCTAAAAGTCGAGAATGTAGATTGTTTCTCTTCAGATTATATAATCTGTATAATTAATTTTAAATTTTAAATCTTAGTTATTTCTATATACATACATATATAGAAATTGGAAATTTTATGCATTACTTATTTCTAAGGTTTCATTTAAATACTTTAAAAAGGTGATATAAAGTTAATGTACTCAAATGTAGAAACAAAAATGTTTTTTTTAGTACGCAAGAAAGTAAGTAAAGTAAGTCAAAGCAGAAAAGAAAGTAATAAAAGTAGTAAATAACATCGAACCGTTTTAAACCTTCAAGGTTTAAGGTTTTCAAAGGCTTTTCAGCTGATATTAGGAGTTTGTAAGAATATTAGACGCTTTCAAATCTGACAGTTTATTTTAATAGTATTTATTTTAATAGTACGACTGTCGGTTCTTTTAAAAGAGTATAATCTATTTTGAAGTAAGGTTAAGTTACTTAACTGTAAGGAATTTAATTATTTTTTTTTATTTGTCTAGCCTCGCTTTCGCAACGTGCGATAAGGAACGTCGTTCAAAAGCTTTGAAGATATATCATATACATTGCTTGGAAGAAATCGCTAGTAATAAACCTGCTCATTGTATACCATGTTACCTTATTTTCCATTGTAGCTAAATGTTCCTCTAGTGAATTTATATTCACCACATAGTATAAAACAAAGTCGCTTTCTCTGTCCCTATATCTATATGTATGCTTCAATCTTAAAACTACCCAACCGATTCTGATGCTGTTTTTTCATAGATAGAGTGATTTGAGAGAAAGGTTTATATGTATTCAATATATGCAAGCGAAGCCGGAGCGGGTCGCTAGTTACTTATTTATATATTAAATTCTCATAAGAAAAATAAAAAAAATAAAAAAATACATACCAGACTGTCATAGGTTGAACCATTATCAGACAAAGACGCATTACACAATTTTCATATGTAAGAAAGAGATAGCTATACGTGTGAAATGGGGCCAAGCATGTCCCGAACATAAAGGATGTTTAATTACGTACTTAGTCATAAAATTTATCCATTACAAATATATGGGAGTTCGCTAACGTTTTTGCTGCGATCTAAGGTGATGTGTTTTAGTATATTTTACGTAATAGTAACCGAGTGTAATAAAGTCAAAGTCAAAGTCAAAGTCAAAGTCAAATATTAAACTAGGCTACGTACACGTATTACACTTTTGAGTCGTCATAGTATTAAAAAAACAATGATTTGTAATAATAATTTATTTATTTTTTATACTTTGTTACATAAGAATAACATAAAAATAAGTAGACAGTCTTAATCTATTATTAGTAACTGGCGGCCTTATCACTAGTATGTGATTTCTTCCAGGCAACCAATTGGAAAGATATTGAACGGGACAGAAATATAAGTAAAGCGGGTGGCAAAATGCAACTTATAGCTTAAAAAACGTAATAAACACATGTAGAAATAATACACATATACATACACAATATACATACATAATATACAAACATACTCGACGTGTCCTTACATACTCGTATAAACGTTACACTTGAATCAAACGTGATAAAACAAACGCATGAAAGTCGGTTGCTTAGTTTTATAGATTTAAACATACTTAGGGACAGATAGAGAAAGCGATTTTATTCGACAATATGTAGGTATAAATATAGTAGTCTTATAATTATGGTACATTAGTTTCTTTGTAAAGATTCTAATCTTAACAGCAAGAAACAAAGTTTCTTGTCGGAATCGATGCTACATAAGAATAATTTGTAATACTATGACGATTCCAAAACTGTTATTAACCTCGTTTAATGCTACAGGTATTAATAAAATAATACAATGTTACATCTCGTTCCGTTTCTTGTTTAGAAACATCTGAGAATTTAATTGAAATTCATTAAGGTATTTTTATTTTATGTTAAAGGAAATTTATGAACTTGCGGTACTAAAAATACTTGAAACCTATCTTTCATCGCTATAGTAAGGTAACATAACTTAAATTTGAAAAAAATTCAAAACATTCTCATATTCACCACCTATTCAATGAACACAAATAATCGAATCATTTCTCTTTATAATACATTATATTAGTAACTAGCGACCCGCCCCTGCTTCGCACGGGTGCAACTACAGAATGTCCTCATACACAACGTTCACAGCTTTTTTGTAAACCCGACCCGCTGCCGGCGCCGCAACAACTACGTCCCTGCATTTTAAATTTGTAATATCTTCGGAAGTATTCACTTAAATTACATGCTGTAAAAAGCATATTGATCTATAATAAATGCATAATTTATTTAAGGTACTTAATTGGATAAGGATTAATGCTGAATAGTTTAAAATCACTTCGTAAATATCATTTATTAGCAAAGGAATAAAAATGGTTATGGTGGGTTATCCATAAGAGATAGACATATGCTATTATGAAGTTTTGTAGAACTTTTTAAGGTGGACAATACTGTACTACAACATTTTGGTCTATGTCGTAGGGTTTGGACAGCGTTTGCAATATAAGCGCAAAAAACGTTCTTTTTTACGACATCACATTAGAAACCTCTAAATTTATCAGTCTTTCTCTAGGTACTATATTATGCTAATGCAATCTATTAAAAAACCTGCATCAAAATCCGTTGCGTAGTTTTTAAGATCTAAGCATACATAGGGACAGACAGACAGCGATAGCGACTTTGTTTTATACTATGTAATGAAGATGTATATAGTTTATTATTAAGCAAACAGGGCATCAAACCTATAACAATGTGCTGGGGAACTTCAAATAGTTTCCAATTAGCAGAGCCAATTGTTTTACATGTATTTGTTTCAGACAGAATACTTATATTATTGTTGGGTTATATCAATTTGAGAGATTTTGCCATTATATGATTCTGTATAAAGATGACGGTCTGACAATCGTTTGCTTATAATTGGATATATTGTATTCGTACTATTATATATGTAGTACTATACTATTTTTATTGGTTTGTTATGCTATGTCCCGCCAGAGACAGACGCGTCATAGACAAAATAATAATTATAATACAATACTCACAAACTTTCACTTTCACATTTATACTATCTGTAGCATCAGCATTTTACTAGCTGTTGCCCGCGACTCCGTTCGCGTTTACTTTCATAAAAAAATTATTGGATAAAAAGTATCCTATGTCCTTCTCCTGGCTCTAAACTACCTCCCCACCAATTTTCAGCTAAATCAGTTGAGCCGTTCTTGAGTTATAAGTGAAGTAACTAACACGACTTTCTTTTATATATATAGATATATATTAGGATGGTACTATACTATACTTATTGGCCTGTAATGTCATATATCGGCGCACATGGACAGAACAATGATTGTAATAATATATAATGTAAAATTAATTAATTAATCGATTCTTTTTAGTTAAATACAGTAACGAAATCTAACTTATATTAAGCTGGCAGACCCGTGCCCACTTTATTGAGCATTATGTTAAATATCCTTTTCGATTTTTTATATAGCCTATGACACTCAGCAATAATGTGGCTTTCTATTAGTGAATTATAATATTTAAAATCGGTCCAGTAGATCCCGAGATTACTCCTTACAATTTAACAAACATACAAACTTTGCTGCTTTATAATGTAAGTAAAGATTGGCTTCAGAATCGTTGAATGCAAAATATAAATTTTCAGAAGGAACTAGTACTGCCTGTATAATGTATATAGAAATAATCTATATACATTATACTAATCTCTGAATATCCGATGACCTTTCAGGTGCATAAATTTTAATGACAGCGTCGAAACATTCATTAGATTAATTTGAATCAATCGGCTCCATTAGTGCGCTGCAAATAGCTTGTAATTATATTTCGAGATGAGCCTTTTAGAGATAGCGTTAGAGAGAGACTTTGAGATACGAGTAGCTTTGGGGTGTTTTGAGATACGTTTCGGGAGTATTTTATGTTATATCGGGAGCTTAGTATGTAAATTTAATTGTTACGCTCAAACTTTGTTTAAATGACATCTTCTTTTTATCAATAACTAGCTGTTGCCAGCGACTCCGTCCGCGTTTACTTTCATAAAAAAAATTATTCCCCTGGAAACTGGATAAAAAGTATCCTATGTCCTTCTCCTGGTTCTAAACTACATCCCCACAAATTTTCAGCCAAATCAGTTGAGCCGTTATCGAGTTATAAGTGAAGTAACTAACACGACTTTCTTTGATATATGTATATAGATAGTATTTCAATAAAACAGGATGTATTTTATTCAGCTAGGATTTTTAGCTTTTAACATTTAAAGTTACCTTATATGACCCGCATTAATTGCTTTCGAGTACAGTACCTATTAAGAATAAAGATACTTATTTTATAACATTACTAGCTGTGCCCCGCGGTTTTATCCGCGTAATTCCCGTTCCCGGGGTTCAAATGGTGCAAATTTTAGTATTGGTTTAGTGGTTTAGGAGTTGACATTGGCATTGAGGACCAACATTGTGACACGAGATTTATATATATTAAGATTAGGCACACCTTCTGGATTTTACCTTGATAAAAAGTATCGTATGTGTATAACTTACGTTATAATTATACGTATTATTTTTTGCGGAGATTTTGTGGTTCTAGATATTACTAGCTGTTGCCCGTGACTACGTCCGCGTAGACTTTCATATAAACCTTGACCCAGTTAAAAAGTTTTTTATTACCAAATTTCATTATAATCGTTTTTTTTTTATTCTATGAAGTAGTGAGACGAGCTGGCCGCCCTCCTGATGGTAAGAGAAACGCCAGCCCATAACCAATGTAGTGGTACCCAGAACTTAGCTCCGGGCAGGGGTGCACTACATTGACGCTCCCCACTTTGAGTCATAAGATGTTAAGACTCAATAGTTTTTTTCGTTTCAATAGTTTTAGCGTGAAAGCGTAACAGACAGACAAAGATACTTTCGCGTTCACAATATTAGTAGGGATTATTATATGCTTTAAATATAATAAGTGTCATAACGGTCGTTAGTACATACTGAGTTAGTACAGACTGTACAATATTGTCACAAATTGTATGCATAATATTTTCAATTAAAATAACAAACAATGTTGTTTTAGACGAAACGCATTAATAGCAAATTGAATTGAATTTTAAAATGTTGCCAGTTTTTGTTAAACGCGCAGTGTTTACACAAAATATGTAAATATCGTGATTGAATATTTTTTAAACATTAAATACTATTTTTAAATAAAAAATATGTGTTTATTTAACCCCCGACGCAAAAACGACGGGGTATTGTTGCGTGTGTGTCTTAAACGGATGATCCGATTTTAATGCGGTTTTTTTTGTTTGAAAGATATACCCATCAAGAGTGTTCTTAGCTAAGTTTGGTGCAAATCGGTTCAGGTTTTCAAGGTCATCAGGTCGTTTGTTAGGTGTGATAGGAATGTTACACGCTCAGTTTGTTTATTTATATTTGGAGAACACGCTTGTTATAAGTAAAAATAGCCAAAACAAAGTAAAAATACGATATATTGTTAAAATAAGTCTCTTTTAAAGATGAATATGCAAAGTCAGAGAGAAGTTCTAGTTAAGTGATTAAGCTACTAAGCTACAAATTAGCGTTTCCAAATGTCAAAGCAAGCACTTAAGTGTTGCTTACTGCTTGAATTTGTGCTTGACAAGGCTCTATTAGCTTTATGACGCTCTCTACACCTGGAAGCCTCATTGACAAATGAAAAGCGAAGAAAATTTGGGCTTAGTACTTTAAACGTTTTACTCGTCCAATACAAGTTATGATATCATATTTTTTCGTACAAACTTTGGAAACTGAAAAAGTCAAAGTCAAAGTCAAAGTCAAAAGTATCTTTATTCAATTAGGCTAATAAATGTTTTGTTTTGTAATACTATGACGATTCAAAAGCTCTTGCCCATAGTCTTATAACGCATAGACTGATAGTCCCTTAATAATTAATCTGAATATCACTATCACTATATAATACAAAACAAAGTCGCTTTGACCTCTGTCTGTCTGTCTGTCCCTGTATATGTTAAAATCTTTAAAACTACGCAACCGATTTTCGTGCGGTTTTTTTTAATAGATAGAGTGATTGAAGAGGAATGTATAATACATGCACAATTCGTGCGAAGCCGGGGTTGGTCGCTAGTATATTAAATAAAATATTAAAGAGATTCTTTGATATTTTTTAATTTTAAAAACTTATATTATCTGATCAGTGGTTCAGTAGATAGTTATTCTGGATTTTTTGTATAATTGAGTTGACGAAAAAGAAAATAGTAGGTACCTAATATTAGTATATAGTCCTAGTTTTTCAATTAAAGCATTATTCCGCATTATGCGAAATAATGCTTGACGTTGATAGTTTTAACTATAATTATTATTATAGTCTTTCTTCATTCATATATCGAGAACTATCAAAAGTACTTAGTAGTGCTTTCGCTGGATGCGTGCAATTACATGTGCAGTGACAGAACATTATCAAATGTTTTTCTTTTATTTGACATTGATAGAAATGTCGCACTATGCTCTGTATTTGAAAAACTAGGAGAATTTAAAAATAATTTATAATAAATAATTTGATTAATAAAAATAATTTGAGTAGGTATAGTACGCGTCACCAATCTTTAGCGCTGAACGAAACATGCGCAGAAGTCAAAAATAAGGTATCGAGGTAGCGGCGCGGCGCGCGAGGCTCGTGATCGTCGGGTGCGCGAGCGGTGATTGGTTTTCCCAGTCGTGTTGTCTTTCTCGCACCAATACTTCAATTACGAGCGCGATTCTACCGATGCGCATTTATTCTCGTTCAGCGCTAAACTTAAATGACGCGCACTATAAAACCTATGATAATTAAAATGAAAGACAAAGACTACGGCATGTTAAGAATATCTTAATTTTTAATTTTAATTTATCATTCCGGTTATCCGCCTCGCTTCCGCTTACACGGATAACGGATATATCCGGGCCGTGATAACGGTAAATAATTACCGTCTCCTGAGGAAATTTACCTCGTCTCATTATTTACAAGCCGCCTTATAATTTTATTTAATTATAAGGGATTGTTTGACGTGCAATATTTTTGTTTGCAGCTCAAATACTGTTGGCGGAATTTGACCCAAAAATTGATTTTTGGTTATATAGAAAGGTCCCTTTCCATACTACTTTCCTTTATTCATTTTGTCCTTTTTTATAGTTGTGTAGGCTGAAAAGATAGGGTAATATTTTTATTTATTTATTACACTTCGTTAAAACATTAGGTACAGCTATTTTATACAGTAAGAAAATAATGTTAACTGGCGGCCTAATCACTACTCAGTGATCTCTTCCAGGCAACTACAGAAAAAAAATTAATAATAATAATATTTAGTTAATCGGATAAATCTAGGTTTATATAGATTCTAGCATTAGCCCTGATATAAAAAAGCAATCGTCAATTGGAAGATACAATTTATAAATTGCGTGTTATTCGGTTATCTGTGTGCTATAATAAGTCAGACTGAATAGAAACAACAGTTGATTGGAGTTTTCTAACTCTTTATAATGCTGTAATACAATTGCCTATCAATCATTGTGAATGAATGATTATATGTGGGTTATAAATAGTTCAAAACTCCTATCTTATCGGTTTAGTAATTTTGTTATCAGTTTTACAGTTAATAGAACAGAGATTATTTTTAGGGCACTTTAGTGAATTCAACAATGACATTTATTTAAATTAGCGGCGACTTCGTTCCCATTGTACCTACCCTTTTTTGCCAAGAACCGATTTGCAAAAAAAAGTATCGAAATCGGTTCAGATTCAGGTTATGGACTTGTCCTTAATAACACATTAGGGAATTCATTTTTATAATATAGAATAGTAAATATACCTAACCAAATGATGGATCAATAAAAAGTAATTACTAACATTACTATCTAATAGTGTAACGCTTATAATAGTTTTTCGAGACTGAGCATATATACAACTTATCGACATCGAACCATTGGGGCCTAAGAGACAGTCAATTTTTTTTTTTTTTTTTTTTTTTATAATATGAAGAGAGGAGACGAGCTGGACGCACTCCTGATGGTAAAAGTAACAGCCCATAGCCAGTGCAGTGCTACCCGGAACTTTGCTATAAAGCCCAACTCCGGGCAGGGGTGCACTACAACGACGCTCCCCACTTTGAGTCATCAGATGTTAAGACTCATTGGCCCAGTAATTACGCTGGCTACAGTGCCCTTCAGACCGGAGCACAGTGACATTTTCACGTCACTGTTCAGGCGGTAGAATGTCTGGCACTGTGGGGGTACCCATCCAGTCGGTCTCCTGCGAAAGAGACCTACCCCCGATTATTCGGGTGGTCGAGGTTCCTCCCTTTCCTTCCTTCCTTCCTCCGCAATATTTTATATTATCCATCATGTGGCCTTATTTATGAAAAGAGATCGCTTCCAGGCAACCTTCATACATAACAAAGCATAGTTGAATATCACAGTTATTCATTCATTAATTGATTAATTATAATAATGAAATCATTTTTGTCGACTAACATTAAACTTTGACCCTTGTAGCAGCCGACTTGTAGAACTTTAGGGATATGTGAAGGATTTTAGTGATGTCCTTTGATGTATCGATAAAATAACCATTACTATATAAATTAATATTAATTTCATCATCAATTAATTAATTAATACATATAATAAAACCGTAACGAGTCGCTGTCTGTACATGAAAGATATATGAGAAAAAATATTATAGGAGACCTTTATTAATGCAATAGAACCCAAAACTAGGCATTTTTAAAAATGCTGCCCAGTCACTTTTCTACGCGGGCTAAGTCACGGGCACAGCAAGTGTAAAATATAATTCTTTCAAAAGAGGGAATAAAATTCTTTTATCTTTCATATAAAGCTGAAGAGTTTGTTTGTTTGTTTGTTTGAACGCGCTTATCTCAGGATCTGCTGATTCAAATAGAAAAATTCTTTTTTTATTGAATTGACCATTTATCGAGGAAGGCTTTAGGCTACATAACATCACGCTGCGACTAATAGGAGCTAAGATAACTAGTCAAGATACAAAAATAATGTGTTTGAAAGAATTATTCCTCTTTAAATGATGTAAAAAAAAGTCCGCGACAGTATATGTCTATCTTCTAAGATTGACTCACTTTAACATAATAATAGAAATAGATCCGACGGGGACGAAGTCGCGAGCAACAGCTAGTTTTAAATAAAAAGATATCGTGCCTTATATACCATACCAATTTACACTTTTCTTTTAATATCACAAGTTGCTTCATTATATAAATCTGAAAGCATATCTTAACGATATATTAAAAGCAACAAAGCGTTCTTTGTAAACGTGGTGGGAAGTTGGCACATTCGCTGCCAAGTGTCAGCGAGGCTGTTACCATCTGCGATATGTCAAGTATCTTTGATGCGGTGCTGAGGTTGAATCGTTTTACTTGGAAAACTATTGCGCAATATATTTTGTTGTGCTCTTAAATGATTGGTTTTATTTGTTTCCCGTTATTGGCTGTGTCCGCATTTTATTATATGTTTTTAAAAGTTAAATGATCAGAGAAGTAAAAGATATAATATCCTGTATAATAATAATAATAATAATAGTGATCTATTCTGCATATCAAAATACAGTTTTATTTGCTTGAATAAATACAATAAATATATTAATGTATATGTACTGGTTTACCTTATATACTGGTTTGCCAGAAATCACTTTTAAGCAATAAAGACGCCTAATATTTTTGATTTTGTAATTTATATTAAGTATGGGAATAAATAAAACAAATAAATGGTCTTATAAATTAATTCAATAACGATTAAAGATTTAACCAAATTTATCGATATCGATATTAACGGTCACAACACTATTAACGTTACATAACTGTACCCGTACCTGTACGTCCCAATTACGGGTAATAACTTTGATGTTCGAAGTTAACTTGAGTAATACACCTAATTGTAACGCGTTATTATTCATATTATTCATTCAGTAACGACACACTAAATGACTGGTTTGACTTAATTTTAAAACATTGTTCTTGTTTGTTTTGTTTACTGTTAGTCCATTGCAAAGTTACATTTGGGGTTTTTTTTTATTCTATGAAGTGATGAGACGAGCTGGCCGCCCTCCCGATGGTAAGATAAACGCCAGCCCACCAACCAATGTAGTGCTACCCAGAACTTTGCTCCGGGCAGGGGTGCACTTCATTGACGCTCCCCACTTTGAGTCATAAGATGTTAAGACTCAAAAGCCCAGTAATCTCGCTGGCTACAGTGCCCTTCAGACCGGAGCACAGTGACATTTGCACATCACTGTTCAGGCGGTAGAATGTGTGGCTCTGTGGGGGTACCCACCCAGTCGGCCACCTGCGAAAGAGACCTACCCCTGGTGCGGGGTTGCGTTCTATAGAGGACGCAATTTGATTTTTTTGATGTGTTTTAAGTTGAGGTGCTAAAACCAAGTTTGTGGGGTCACCGCCCTTTTCCCACGGCCGCCATCTTGAAAATAGGGGTTAAAATGGTATTTACGATATATCTCTTAAACTGTTTATTAAATAAAAAAGAATTGCTTACATTTTTTGTTGCAAATTAAATTCTCTACAATTTTGGCCAAGTAATTTTTTGTCGTAGAACTATAAAAAATAAACGAAAATCTTCTTAAAAATGGAACATTTCAATGGGCTATGTGGCTCAATGATAATATAGTTAATAGATATGTTATACACCAACAAATCAACCGAAAAAATGTTCCGCACAGCAGCGACAGCACACAGGCATAAGTCAAAACAGGAAAAAAGAGATAGTTTTATCAGTTGAGCGTGAATGTAATCCAATCATTTAAAGGTAAGACGTCCTAATTAAGATGTTTTTTCGTCTTCAAAATTTTGCGCTAATAACATATCTATTTAATATAATATCATTGCTGAGGCAATTAACATTATCATTATGAAAACAGGAAACCCGGATAGTTTTTGTTTTAAAATTGGAATTAATGTACATAACAATATGTTTCAATATTGTAATGGATAGGTTAAGTTAGCTTTTTGTATGTATGACACATAGAAAAGGACCTTTTTTATCTATGAATAAAACCTCTGTCCTGTGAGCGTTTAGCGACATGTTAGTTTATAGTATAACTAGCCTTGCCCCGCAGTTTTACCCGCGTATTTCCTGTTCCCTGGGCAATACCAGGAATAAAATGTATCCTATGTTTTAATATAGGGTATCATCTATCTACATAACCAATTTCAACTAAATCGGTCAGCCTTTTTGCCATGAAAGAAAGACAAACATACATACTTTCTCATTTATAATATTAGTATGGATGAGCGATTTGAATAAAAAAAATACAAATATTTTAATAAAAGAATGAAACAGATCCTTATAGCTCCTATTAAAATATTATTAACATTACAAACATTAAATTATATACTTCTGAATATAATAAATTAAATCTATCTATCTATTTGTAGGTTATAACACAGTTAAATTTTTCTAGCTGTTACTGGACAATGCTATGCACTCCAAAATTGTTATATATATATTTCAGATGCTATGTTGTATAATCTCGTCATTGTATGGATATATATGGTGGTTGTGCTCATCTATATAAAGCTGAGGAGTTTGTTTGTTTGTTTGTTTGAACGCGCGAATCTCAGGATCTACTGGTTTGAATTGAAAAATTCTTTTTTTATTGAATTGACCATTTATCGAGGAACGCTTTAGGCTACATAACATTACGCTACAACTAATAGGAGCAAAGATATAACGAAAAATATGGAAAAAACGGGGAAAATTATTCATCTTTGAGGGCTTCCTTTGCGTGCGCTGCGAAAACGGTTCAAGATACAAAAATAATATGTATGAAAGAATTATTCCTCTATAAATGATCTAAAAAAAAGTCCGCGACTGTATATGTCTATCTTCTAAGATTGACTCACTATAACATAATAATAGAAATAGATCCGACGGGGACGAAGTCGCGAGCAACAGCTAGTAATAAAATAAATAAATAAACATTACAAGGTAAATAAAAGCTTTAAAAAACGATGTTGGCTGTTGACCAAACTGTCGATTTATTTGCAAATTTTTCAATGTCCACAAAATGAAGGCCGTCATTAGTAAAGATGGCGGTATCTCATGCACTCAGTCTAATCCAGATTTATTCTGCCCGGTCCACGGGCGGCCATTTTGACCGGGTAAAGCCCATGTCACTTGGTCAGCGATAATATATTTTCTCGTATTTAATTCTATTTCTAGAAATAAAAATATGTTTAACAAAAATAAACCGACTGAAATTTGAATTCGCAATTGTTTTTTATTTAATTTAATATTTTTTAATCATTAAAAACCAAGTCACTTTCTTATGTATGTATGCTTAGATCTTTAAAACTACGCAAACGATTTAATTACTATTTTTTTCACAAATAGTTCAAGAGGGAGGTTTATGTGTATAATGCATGTTTATGTGTTTATTCCTAAATATTATAACTCATGCATAAATGCGGTTAAGACCGCTCGGGGAGGCTAGGACAATTAACTATATTCGTAAAGACTTTATAGCCCAGTCAAATAAGACTGAAGGTTACAATAATTCCCAACTCGGTATAACAGAAATCATAGGGATATAAACACAGGGATTCAGATGCTTACTCGTATAAACGGTTCAAAAGTGTTATAAAAAAGTCAATTAATTTGCATATAACGAATAAAATATTATTTCAATTCTTTCAACTGCTATATCACTTTTATAGTATAGCAGTGAGTGGTTTGAGCCCGTATGATCACTGACCCGATATCATTATTCCGTATCATTATATTTAAGCCAGGTTTGGGTAAGCCCGGTTTTAGCATTAAACTTTCTTTATAGGCATTTAAAGCTAACAACAGATCAGGAGTAAACGATTGATACAAAATAACATTGATGTTATAATTCTAATCGTTATGTTCTTATCAGGTGGTTTTTGGTTGTGTCAGTGCTGAGATATAAGTTCCCTATCATATAGTAATCTATATCTAATCTAAGGTCTAGGGCCATACTTCAACGAAGTCTATTTAATATTTTTCGCCAAGCATAATTATACATCCTTGAAGACTTTCACGTTTATAAAATTGGTAAGATGGATATCTTTATATCGGAGCAGATGGAAGAAAAGAATAATCAAGATAGTGAAAACTATTTCAATATTAGTTAATTAGGTAGTCGAACCTCCTTGGTTTATTTGAATGTTTAAGTTCAACCTTAAAAGAATTGTGTGGAATTTGTCAGTAGCTATAAAAACGTCAGCATTGTAAAAATTGATATTGGATTATTATACGCCGTGAATATGTTACTCTGAAGTTTTGCTTATTAAAAACCTAATAAAGAGCCATCATGAACCAGACAATCATCACCTTGGCATCACTACAACTACCACGACGTCACGCTCAGGGACAAATGCTTTTGTATTTGAACTCAAATCACTAGGAAACTTTTAAAATTCAATCTCGAAAAGGAACTTGATGAAATAAAATAAATCGAACTGTGTAAATTATGTAGACTAGTTTTACTTAATTTTTTTTTATAAAAAAATATATAAACCAGCTGGGACACAGAATTAGACGTCAAATTTATTTTTAAGTTTAATAATTAATACATAAAAAAGAATGGCTTATATTTAAAACAAGTAGGTATAAGGTAGACCAGGTTAACTCTAAATTTTAAAATTTTATAATATTGCAAATAACAAATATAACTAGGCCCCATTAACGTTATGAAAGCTTCAAAACATCAACATTTATAGCAGAGCTGCATAATCTGAAACTCAAAAATAAACCACTCGACGAATTTGAGAGTTCTCTGTTTAACAAAGGCTCCATTCAGAATTGTGGAAATAGACTAGTCTTAACTATTTATTTTGGCTGCGACCAGCTCTTTATGTACTTACGATTTTTAGTTAGTACCTAGGTATTTTACTTGTGTCGGTTTTTTAATAGGAACTATTTCATTAAGGAAGGATCTGCGAAGGTGCCCCGTGTACCCTGTCCACAGCGGTGAAAAGAAACAATAATAGTGAATAAATAAATAAAAAAAGCCTTTATTCGCTGACCATAACAGTTTGACTTCTTGACTAGGTTTACATATATATTTTTTACACAATATTTTATTTAGTTCTTTAGCAACCATTTCTTTTTTTTTAGTCAGGTTGTTCTTCGACATAGGCTTCCCCCCGTTTCATCTCTGTCTGGAGCAAGCCTTCTCCGTCCTTTTGGTAGGTCATCCTCCCATCTTTAGTTCATCACACCACGTCTCACCACTTCATAGAATTAAAAAAAATATGCATATTCTCGACATCGAACCATAGGGCCTAACGGCCAGTGGTTCGATTGGCCGAGGATCCTCCCTTTCGTTCGGAGGAAGGTTACATCCTTCCTCCTCAAGGGTACCACTAAGTGGTCAAATTGGAAAAGCAATACGCTTGTTCAGACTTGAGACCAATGAATAAATTGTCAAGTGTCTAACAGGCAAAGGTACGAAACTCGACGGCCATAAATCTCTCGCTAGAGACATAAATCACAGAG
>JADANM010006230.1:1388818-1399471 GCA_026213755.1 Eurema hecabe | reverse complement strand
ACTCCGTCCCCCTTCGAGAAAGTTCCTAGCAATTTTTTCTTAGACTGAATTTCAATTGGAACCAGTACTGCTAGGGAAGACGCGTAATTAATAAAAAACTTTCAACTCGCTTGTTTGCGAAGACGTTAAATAGATTTACATTTATTTTCCCCATTGTTGGTTCTATTGAAAGTGTCGGACTAATGGTCGTACTTTGTTCGTTTGATTGATTTACTTAGAGTTGTAAAGTATCTGTGTCTCTTTCTAGCTGATTCAATGTTAGATCAATTTAGATAGTACTAAGTGTAAGATGTCTGCTAAAATTTGTCAATCTGATCCTCCGAAGGCGTGCTTAAAGTTGATTTGCGTATGAGTATTTGGCTGGACTAATGACCGCTTGGCGCAGTGCTAGCAAAACTGCCTTCTGCGCGAAGGATCGTGAGTTCGATCCCTAAACTGGAAACTGAAAAATATATTTTTGGTAATTAATTGTTACGTATGTAATTACGACAAAAAAGTGTGTGTTATATGTTATAAAATAAATGTACGCACCTAAGTATTTTTATTATTTTATAAAATCGATTTATGATTTTGAGATGAATTTACTTAAATACTTGAACTATTATTCGTCAGATTTTCCTCTGTATATATAAGAAGAATAACTCATGTCATCGAAGTCAAGAACAAAAAGCGTATATATTTATAATACATTAGCAGAAGTAGAAGCAATAGAAACTATAAGGCAATAGAATTATGCTTTAATGTACCCAATTTTTTTCATACCTGTAAAACTTCCTCTAAATTTATAGGCTCTAATCAGAGCAGAAATTTCCCTGCGTGTGTTTTAAATCAGAAAAGCAATAAATTAAAGGCGTCAATAAAAACGCCATGGCCGAGAGCGATAAATCGAGCTAATAAAATAATCCCGACATTTATTGATAAAAACAACTGATTGTTGGTGCTAAATGCTTTTTAGCGGCATTTCCATTTTATTGAATGTTCGACAAACAAATTGTTGTCAGCAGACAATTAGCTGACCAAGCGAGTTTGATGAACGTTATTTATTTATTAATTCACTCATACTTTGTTGCAATATACAACATTAACATTTCATTGGATACAACATTTGTAACAGGCGGTCGGCTTATCACTCACAAGTGATCTCTTCCAAGCAAACCATAATAAAGAAAAAAAAATGTGGTCTCTTCTTATTAATACAGGTTCATTAGTTTGGAAGTTACGTTTGTCATTCGTCTAGTTGGCTTGGTTGTTGATTTGACAAACAATATCAAACAGCTTTTATTATTGACACTAGCTGTTGCCCGCGACTCCGTCCGCGTGGACTTTCATATAAACTTTAACTTCCCCTTTCTCCCCCTTATAACCGTTTTTTTAGTTAAAAAGTAGCCTATGTTTTATCTCAGGCTCTAGACCATCTGTGTACCAAATTTCATTACAATCGGTTCAGTAGTTTTGGCGTGAAAGCGTAACAGACAGACAGACAGACAGAGTTACTTACGCATTTATAATATTAGTATGGATAATACCTACTGCATTTTTGAATTGTTAACACGATGGCATTATTATTACTGCATTTTTTAATTATTAAGTACACCGTTTTCCGATTGTTGTGTCTGTTGATTCGAAACGTGTTTTTCAATACATCTATATATATAAAAGAAAGTCGTGTTGGTTACACCATTTATAACTCGATAACGGCTCAACTGATTTGGCTGAAAATTGGTGGGGATATAGTTTAGAACCAGGAGAAGGACATAGGATACTTTTAATTCAGTTTCCAGGGGAATGACTTTTTTATGAAAATAAACGTGGACGGAGTCGCGGCAACAGCTAGTTTAAATTAAAGAAAGACTTAGGCACATTTATGAGATATGCAGTTATATATTTGACAGCTACGAAACTCAAGGTCATAATGGCGTATGTCCATACAAACTTTTAGTCTCTATTTCTTGCTATTAAGGGATCTTTTCGCAATGAATGATAGCCGAAGATCATCCCGTAGTTCAAAATTAAATCTGTACCGAATATAATAAGAATATTTCAAGTACTTAAAAAGGCCCCAACCTTTTTAACTTAAGAAAACAACAAATATTTCCTCTTTAAATAATTAGACATTTGAAACTACTCTCAACAAAATTCCTCATCAAAGCCCCTAACAACAACATAAAATAAACTCTTAAAACCTGGCTTGATGAAATGTATGTATGTATGTACCTAGCTATGAATAGCCTGCGCACTGATGTGCATCGAGGCTCGGCCGCCAGAATTGACTTCCATAGACCTATCTATTTTTGCATACAGTTAATTGAACTTATCCCATTTGAAAATTTTAAATCGATCATTGGTGAGAATCATTTTATAACTGGTGTTTGCTTATGAGTTTGTTTTAAGGTTTAGTTTAACTAAACTAACGTTTTAAGTTTAAAGTGTGTTGTTCTGTGATGTTAAGATAAGCTTTATAATTAAGTATAGTAACCGTCAAAAATGTTTAGCGATTGACGAGAATAGCTGCGCATCGGTAGAATCGCGCTCGTGGGTGCGAGAAAGACAACACGACTGGGACAACCAATCAACGCTCGCGCACATGACGATCACGCGCCCCGCCCACCGCACCGCTACCTCGATACCTTATTTTTGACTTCTGCGCAGGTTTCGTTCACCGCTAAAGTTAATTGACGGTTACTATATAACTAATAAATTACAACGTTTTAACAATGGATGTTACCGATTTACGTATACAAATTTAGAAAATTATTTGCGTAGCTTTAAATATTTAAACATACATCGGGACAGACAGAAGAAAGGGGAATTATTTTTTATTCTTTATTGATAATAATTTTTTTGTATGTAGGTACCTAATATGATTAATTAGAATGAAAGCTAAGTTCTAGGTAGCAATGGATTTGTTACGGGCTGGCGTTTCTCTTACCATCAGGAATGCGTGCAGCTCGTCTTCCCACTAAATATCATATTATATAACTAGCGATCCACCCAGGCTTCACTCGCATATATTACGATGTCGCGTCACGAATCTTTAGCGCTGAACGAAAGCTGCGCAGAAGTCAAAAATAAGGTATCGAGGGCGCGTGATAATAATAATAATAAATACACTTTATTGTACACCAAATAAGAAAATAACATTAAAAACAGCAATAGAAAGAAAAACAGTACAAAAGGCGGTCTTATCACTAAAGTGATCTCTCTCAGACAACCTGAGACCGAGGAAAAGCTAGAAATTTCACAGATCACACATTTGCACAGATCGTCGGGTGCGCGAGCGTTGATTGGTTCCCCAGTCGTGTTGTCTTTCTCGCACCAATACGTCAATTACGAGCGCGATTCTACCGATGCGCAGCTATTCTCATCCAGCGCTAAACATTCGTGACGCGACCTATAAGCTATCTTATCTTTTAAGTTGGATCTAACAGCACACGGTGTAGTGTTATTATTAAGATATATGAAGTACAAGTATTTTGGACCCAGAATTAACATACTATTTATCCCGGTTTTGTCACGGACAATACGAGATAGAATTATTATTTTTTAAAGATTATTGCGTAATATTTATTTATAGATTTATTTCTGATCTGCTGGAGTTCGAAGTCCGTCTCAATAATATTTATGAGAGATCTCGCGACAATAGCAGAAATCTATCATCTTTTGTGTCGGGTGACGTATTATTTGGTTTGTGATTTTTCCATTTCTTTCTTAACGGTTTCGAAAAATAAATAAATATAAATATTTCTGGACACTTATACACAGCGCCATCTATCTTATGACAACTAGATAATGGATAAATTACATATTATACATACTTTTCTTTTGTAAATATATACATACAATACATAGCAACGCCCAGAGCCCAGAAAAATACAAATGTATATTACGAATATATATTTTTGATGTGGGAATCGAACCCACGACCCCTAAAGCAGAAAGCAGTTGTGCTACCACTGCGCCAAGTGGTCGGCAAAAGGAGCTTTTGAGATTTGTATATGATGATCATATTTTTGATCCTCTTTTCACTTTTAACGATTTCAATAGGAAATATTAGCCTCTTTCTACGGTTTTACCCGCATTTATTAATGTATACACATTCCACCCTCCCCTTGAATTACTTTATCTGCTATAAACCGCACGAAAATTGGTTGGTGGTAAAATAGATATTGAAATTTAAGATTATAATATGTATCTGTACTAAATAAATACATTTAGGAAAAACACCTATTTCGTGGTTAATATGCGGGTATAACTAGCTGTAGCCAGCGACTCCGTCCGCGTGGACTTTCATATAAACTTTTACCCTATAAAATTTTCATTATTTTTAAGATGTATTCTGTTATTCGGGGCGGGGACAAATCATACGAACTGAAAACCATGAAAATTTGTCTAGCGCATCGCGAGTTAAAAATGTTGTTACAAACCCGTATATATACTAGCCGTTCCCCGCGGTTTTACCCGCGTAGTTCCCGTTCCCGGGGCAATACCGGGATGTAAGCTATCCTATCTTTTAAGTTGGATCAAACTGCACTTGGTGTGCGAATTTTATTATAATCGGTTAAGTGGTTTAAGAGTCCATTGAGGACAAACATTGTGACACGAGATTTATATATATTAAGATGTATATAGATTACGTATATATATCTACTTTTAAATTTGAATTGTAATAAGCTCGCAGTTTGTTGATTTCTTAGAAATATGTTTGTACTGAAGTTAAATACTCTTAAATATAAGCCATAACAACATTTGAACACTTGAGCGGGCTTATAAAAACACAAAGCCGATTACACGTATTAAAAGCGAGAAAATTGTATGTTATTTTTTAAGGCATTTATTAAAATTTCTTCGTAAAGACATTGAGATTGGGGAGGTTCTTGTATCTATACTTGTACTATTAAGCTGAGGAGTTTAATTGTTTGAACGTGCTAATCTCGCGAAATACTGGTTCGAATTGAATTTTTTGTGTCGGATAGTTATTTTTTTTTTATTTATTCTAAGAAGTGGTGAGACGAGCTGGACGGTCCTGATGGTAAGAGAAACGCCAGCCATAACCAATGTAGTGCTACCCAGAACTTTGCTCCGGGCAGGGGTGTACTACATTGACGCTCCCCACTTTGAGTCATAAGATGTTAAGACTTATACGCCCAGTAATCAAGCTGGCTACAGTGCCCTTAATTTTTGCTATTATTATTGATGTCATTTATTGAGAAAGGCTTTAGATTATATAATATCATGCAGCTGTGAGTTCGACACATTTCGGATTTAAATATTCAAATAATTATATATCAATAAAAACGTAAATAAGTAAGTAAGTTAGTAAATAAATTTTATGAACATATTATAAGCGATAATAGATCACATTGTTAAATTGTTATGGGCAATCGTTAAGTCCAATAATTGAAGCGACTGATCCAAAAATATCACGCCATCTATAAGATGTACCGTCAGCAAAATACCCTTTCTTAATAAAGGTTGATGTCCTCGGTACCGACAACAAAGGAAATAAGTGACGTTTGTAAACCATTGTTAAAAAGCTTTTTATGTGATGAATCTTGGCTTTTGTAATGAATGAAAATACTTCGAAAGTGCAGATAAGTTGTAAATAATGAAATAAAATATCAATAATTATAGGTTATAAAAATGTGAAATTCACTTTAAAAAATATTTTTTCAAAAACTTATTTCGAAAGCATACCAACATACAATACACTTTTTCCAAATTGGATTGAGTTTCTAAATCATATAGTATCTTTTATTCAACTAGGCTACATATAGCAACACTTTTGAATCGTCATGGTATTGCAAAACATTTACCACCGGTTCGGAAGGCAGTTTTTACAGAGAAGAACCAGTAAGAAACTCTGATACATACTTTTTTATAATAGTTTTTATATATATAAAATAATATTTTATTATATATCTATATATCTAAATATTTAGTGTTAAGAGATAGTATAGGTATGACAATCATAAATAATGTTCTTTTTAAAATAATTTTTCTTCAAATTTTCTTACTCAAAAATCCTTATAGAATCAAAATATAACTTCATATAACATAAGTATAGATATAATCACCCTTATTATATACAGTCGTCCCCTACGCAGGGGTCAAACCTCAAAAAACACAATAAATCTATAGTACCGTCAGCATAAAGGGGGGTTTATGGACTGAGTACGGTCAGCAACAAAGGGAATAAGTGACGTTTGGTGTAACCCACTGGTCATTGTTGAAGGCTTTTTATCTAATGAATTGTAGTCAGGTTATTTTAAAAACCTTTTTTTATGCTGCGTCATCGGGGTACTTAGATAACATAAACATACATACATGTCTTATTTATACCTATATTTAACGTTGCATATAGACAGACAAGAAAATTTTAACAAGAAATATTTCTTCTGCTTTTAGGTTAGGTCTCTTCACGGTTCTTTCTTTCTTTTCAATGACAAAAACAACAGTAACCATAAGAATTTCTTGCCAGTTCTTGTCTTTCTTGTTCTGCCGTCCGAGCCAGTGGTGGTAAATATAAGCGGTAAATACGTAATAAACTAAAACTGCAGGGTATAGCCGGTACAAGCATAGATAATATCACTACATAGTATGAAACAAAGTCGTTCTCTCTGTCCCTTTGTATGCTTAAATCTTTAAAAGTTCACAACCGATTCTCATGCAGTTTTTTAATAGATAGAGTTATTCAAGAGGAAGATTTATTTGTATAATATATGCTATAATCCTCTAAAAGAAAATTCAAATTAAAAATATTACGAAAACCATGCAGGAAAAACAACAAAGCATGGCTAGTATTTATATAAATAAAGGCTGTAATTAACTGAAGCTTGAATAAAAGTAAGTAATGACAAAAAAACCCTTTAACCGATAACAAAAAAGCATTTGTTTGTCACCCGGTTCCGTCCATTATTCTCAGTCATTTGTCCACGTCGCTCCGATGTCCACTCTGAATGTTGGAAATTCAAACAAAACTATTCACTTTGAAAAATGCGTTTTAAGGGTTTAATTCTTTTGGGTTAGATGTAGGTACTATATTATACTAGCATTTGTTCGTGAGTTTTTCCGCGTTAGTTACTGTTATAATGATTTAATTTTCAAATAATATTTTTTTATATAAAGGTCGCGTCACGGATGTTTAGCGCTGGACGAGAATAGCTGCGCATCGGTAGAATCGCGCTCGTAATTGACGTATTGGTGCGAGAAAGACAACACGACTGGGGAACCAATCAACGCTCGCGCACTCGACGATCACGCGCCCCGCGCGCCGCACCGTCCCCTTGATAACTTATTTTTGACTTCTGCGCAGGTTTCGTTCAGCGCTAAGGATTCGTGACGCTACTTATACTTGAACGTAAATGTTATTTTTATTTTTGTTTTCTTGTTAGACAAACAAGTAGGTATGCCTTATTATAAAAAAGGAGAGTTAATCTTTATATCTACTGTTGCCGACATTCGATCTTAGATCATTTAAAGAGCTATAACTCTTTCATACAAATTCTGGAGTGGGTCGGCAACCTTTTAAAAAGATGTACGCTTTCTTATTGAAGTACCTCGAATCGGAATTCATCGGAAATACCGCTAACTGATTCCACAAGGAATTCTGATTCTGTTGCCTAACGACAGCGTATATCTAAAATCTGTGAAGTATATTCAGATGACTATTTTTAACTTTAAACTTTATCTCTTTAATATTATAGAAGTTACTTAATATTTACTATTGTTTTTACTAGCTGTTGCCCGCAACTCCGTCCGCGTGCTATTTTATATAAGATTTTAACCCCCTACTCCCCCCTTATTACCCTTTTTTCAAGTTTAAAAGTAGCCTTTGTTTTTTCTCAAGCTCTAGACTATATGTGTACCAAATTTCATTACAATCAGTTCAGAAGTTTTGGCGTGAAAGTGTAACAGATAGACAGAGAGAAAGAGTTGCTTTCGCATGTATAATATTAGTATGGATGGATTATGCAAGAAATCTCACATTTTCATAAAACTATATCGAAATAGATTTAGAAGTTCAACATATAACATCTGTAATACATTTAGATAAAATGAATGACCATTGCTCAACACGAGTGTATAAAACTCGAGATAATTTTAAGTCGCGATTGTGAAGTCTAAAAATATAATTCTGTTTAGACTAGCTGTGGGATTTTATGAAAACAACATTGGAGTCCTTCAAAATACGATAAATATGACACGAAGCATTGGATGTTTCTGCCATTGTTACAATTTTTCTCTCAAATAAATATTTTTGGGAATTTGTTTTTTTTTTCTAAACTGAATAGTTCGTGTGAAAGAAGTGGAAAAACGTATCCCTTTATTCCCTTCTAAACAAGGGAAAATTTACTTCTAAAATAAGGGAATGATAAATGTTAAAATAATATATTATGATGCAGGTTCATTATAATGCAGACTTCCACAGAAAATTGATTTGATAATATATTAAGAGATCTAGTATTTCGTTTTTTTAATACACACTATTACTGCTACGGAAACCTTTAATCAGCGAGTCCGACTCGCACTTGGCTTGAATCTAGTAATGACATGAAATAAAAAAAAGGGTAAAACGGACTAGTATGTTATAAATAAAACAATGTATCATGTGATTAAGTGACAAAGGTCTTATAACTGTTGATCAAAGTCAAATTAAAAAATATCTTAGGCTACATATAGTAACACTTGTATCGTCAGACTACAAAACTAATAAATAATAATAATAAATATTCTCAGGACATTTATACACAGCGCCATCTAGTTCCAAGCTAAGCCGAAGCTTGTGTTACGGCAACTAGATAACGGAATAAATTACATATACATACTTTTTTTTTAAATACATACATATAATACATAGCAACACCCAGACCCCAGAAAAATACAAATGTAAATTGCAAATATATTTTTCCGGTGTGGGAATCGAACCCACGACACTTCGCGCAGAAGGCAGTTGTGTTACCACTGCGCCAAGCGGTCGTCAACTATAAAGTACCACCGATATTAGGCTATATTATAATGTTACTCAAAACATTAAGTTCGCTTTAAAGAAGACCTTAATTATAATATTAATCCCAAAGATACAATCTACGATGTTCATTATAGCTACATTACAGATAATTATAAACAGAAATTCAATTAAGATGAGACAGAGTCTGTCTGATAACCCAATATGGTTGTAATTGATAAATTATCTGACATAGGTGTTGGTATTAACATGTTGCGAGATGGTTAATTAATTTATGGAATGCGGTCAAATTTTGATGTGATCATATTGTGTTATTTCATGATAGTATTTAATAGATATGTTATACCCATACAAATCAACCGAAAAAAGTATTACACACAGCAGCGGCAGCACACATACATACAAGTCAAAACTATAGAAAAGAAATGAATGATAACAACAAGACAAAAAGAGATAGTTAGTTTTGCCAGAACCAATCATGTACCGTCCTAATCAGGATGTTTTTGCGTCTTCAGAATATTGCGCTTATAACTTATCTATTTAATATGTCGTGGAACACGATATCGCGAAATATTAAGTAGCTGATTTGATTATTGTAGTACTGAGGGTAATACACAGAGATGGCAGTTGCTATAGTAATGGCGGCACGTGGTCAGAGTCGTGTTAAAGAGAGTGGGTTTTCGGTTTCGGGGGCGACATTCCTATTCGGGTCGTCGTACAGTTCACACCTTCAAAACAAAACTGTCAGTCTACAACTGATCTGATCTGATTTAATTTCAATTGTAATTGTTGCAAAAAAGTAAAGTGAAGTTATAATCCACGTTTACAATATTATTCTACGCTTTCTGCGGAAAGAACCCTGTACCACCACCAACCAACAAGTTTAGTGACGGCACTACTGCTCAGCCATCGCTCACGTCGTTAAGAAAGCGTATTTTTTTAAATTAACTCACTCTATAGCCATTACGTTTGACGATTGTTCATGGACGGCGATGACCACTTCCCGTATTTTATTCATACTAGTCCATACTAATATTATAAATGCGTAAGTAACTCTGTCTGTCTGTCTGTCTGTAACGCTTTCACGCCAAAACTACTGAAACGATTGTAATGAAATTTGGTACACAGATGGTCTAGAGCCTGAGATAAAACATAGGCTACTTTTTAACTAAAAAAACGGTTATAAGGAGGAGAAAGGGGAAGTTAAAGTTTATATGAAAGTCCACGCGGACGGAGTCGCGGGCAACAGCTAGTTACGTATAAAAATAAAACTATGATGATCACATGAACACACAAATTGGTTCACTCAGTGCAAAGTTACTTTTTAATAATTTAGTAATCTGTCAAATTGAAAACGCTCTCGACAGAGCTGGCGTAGGTGACTTTTTAAATTCACTCTTATGACTAAAGATATCCCACAAAATCAGTGCATTAATGATTTAAAAACTCCTTAAGCCCATTCTCTAATGACAATACGGAAGCGAGACAGAGTCCTAAACTTGAATAAATAATTGAATTAACCGTTCTAGCACGTTCGGTTACCTGAATTGAATTAAGGGATAATTGAACGCAGTACGACGTTTATCTAAGCTTTGAAATAGTCTTCCGTTACGTCTGTACGTTTCATTGCAGAGTTTAATAGACTTAGAATATAGGTATATATAAGTTCTATATATTTATTTATTATT
>JADANM010006230.1:1349749-1362753 GCA_026213755.1 Eurema hecabe | reverse complement strand
CCCTGTAGTATAATTTCAGACGAATATTCAAGAACTGTATATGCAAATCGTATTGAAACACAATAGGTTTTAGGATAGTGTTTCTATTTTAGGGTTCTGTAGCTATAAACATACAGATTGTAAGACACTCAATAGTCTAAGAAAATTAAGCTTTAAATACGATTTTAAAATTGATTGAGCCGTTTAACAGTTATGGTAGTATTAAATTAGGGACGAAAAGCCGAATGTCTGCAAATATGCTCAAGTGGGGTATCAAATGAAAGGTTATGACTTGTACATCACAAAAAACCTCTTTTATAAGTTAGATGTGTATGTCTGTCTGTCGGGGTTTTTTTAAATTTTTAAGCTAATAACTAATTAGTTTAGATATATAATATACATTAATTTCGGTATTCAATGATTATTTCAGTAAAGACTACGCCTTGGAATGGTACTTATATGTATGTTGTATGTTTTGTAGAAATATTATATTGTATTGTAAGTATTTATTTTAATACATAAATAAATATTTAATTATTCGTATTACACTTTTTTTGCCTCCCGTTTAGTTTATTTTGCTCATGCATGTTCTAGTTGCCTGACAGAAATCACTGACAAGTGATAAGGCATCTATTTAGATCTGATACTTGGTGACATTTTTTTTTATTTTACTTTTTTTATTTGTGATTTTGGTAAAAGTAATAATTACATAGTATGAAACGAACTCGCTTTCTTTTGTTTGTCCCTATGTATGTTTAAATCTATAAAACTAATTTAATACGTTTTTAATAGTTAGAGTGATTCAAGAGGAAGTTTTTTTTAATAATTTTATTTATTTTTTATGAATAGAAGTTTACTAAGACCGCTGGTACCTGTTTTATAATGCTGGTAATGTTTATTTTTATAATATATGATGCATATATGCGTGACTAGTAATGGATAACTATAAAACGAATGAACAAATATCGATTCGGTTTCAATTGTTTTAATTAAACTCTCGAGTCCATTAGTTGTTAATCAGTTAATACTTAAACATCTGTTTTTACGCTTGAATAATCCACTTTGATTATATTCGTAATTGGTTTGTCATGTTTTATGACATTAATTGCCTTGTACTGGTAATTATTATATTTAAAGGTGACTTAATAATTACCAAATGTAATAAAATTTTAATGTAGGATTTAATTATTTTTTACTAGCCGTATCATTACATAGTATAAAACAAAGTTGCGTTCTTCTGTTTGTCCTAATGTATGTTTAAATCTTTGAAATTGCGTAACCGTTTTTCTTACATTTTTTTAAAAGACAAAGTGATTCAAGAGGATGATGAAGGAATGAAGTTAAATTATTAAAGTATTATCAATAGAATATTAGTTTACTTGTTATATCAATAAGCTAGCTGTTGCCCGCGACTCCGCCCGCGTGGATTTTCATACAAACTTTCATCCCTTATTTTATCCCTTTGGGGGTAGAATTGATCAAAATCCTTTCTTAGCGGATGCCTACGTCATAACATCTACCTGCATGGCAAATTTCAGCCCGATCCGTCCAGTGGTTTGGGCTGTGCGTTGATAGATCACTACGTCAGTCAGTCACCTTTGAATTATATATATTTAGACATTACTTTAAGTGTTATATCAATAAGTAATGTCAAATTAAATGTCAAATACTACATGTTTAAATACGGGTAGAACTGCGGGACGCAGCTAGTCCATACCTTACATACCTAATTTTATAAATACGAAAGTAACTCTGTCTATATGTCTGTCTTTCCATCACGCTTAAACTATTGAACCGATTAGAACGAAATTTGATACACAGGTGGTCTAGAGCCTGAGAAAGACCGTATGCTACTTTTTAACTAAGTTTTATTAAAGTTACGTAAGAAATTATTATTAGTTACATATATTGTATGTTGTATTTTCACACTAATATGTTTAGGATAGGATAGTATGTTAATTTTTGTTTTTTTTTATTAATAAAGTACTAGCTGTTGCTCGCGACTTCGTCCCCGTCGATTTCTTTTTTAATTATTTCTTCGCTCCTATTAGTCGCAGCGTGATGTTATGTAGCCTAAAGCCTTCCTCGATAAATGGTCTATTGAATAAAGAAGTATTTTTCAATTCGAACCAGTAGTTCCTGAGATTAGCGCGTTCAAACAAACAAACAGACAAACAAACACTTCAGCTTTATTATAATAGTATAGATTATAAGATGTACATTATATTAGTTGATAGCTGCACTATCGCATTAGGTTAAGACCTGTAAAGGTAGATGTAAAGAGGAGAATAAATAAATAAATAAAAATAAATAAACTGGAAAAAAGAGTTATAAGGGGTGAAGGAAGGGACAAAGTTTATAGGAAAGTCCACGCGGACGGAGTCGCGGACAACAGCTAGTTCTATATAAAATGAAAGCCACGCATCTTTAAACACAACTAATCCCCGAGATACGCCGCTTACTGGAATATTATTCATATTTCTATGCATTTCATTTTAATACATTTTTTTATGTGAATGTCTTCAATACGACGTCTAAAGAGGAAATTGTTGCGTGCATTTATATTTCTTCCCATACAATTGCGTTTCAATTTTCTATTCATAAATGATACTGGCTTCGTAGTTTACTTGTTTGGTTTTTCTTGAGGTAATATGGGAATTAAACTATGGCATTTTTACCGACTTCAAAAAGGATGAGATTTTTCAATTCGACAGTATATACATATACTATACTAGCTGACCTGTGCCCGTCGTGGGGCATAATGTTAATTATCCTTTTCGCTGTGTTTATAGTATAACCTATGACACTCAGCAATAATGTGGCTTTCTATAGATGAAAGAATTTTTAATATCGGTTCAGTAGATCCCGAGATTACCCCTTACAATTTAACAAACACACAAACTTTACTTCTTTATAATATTGGTATAGATATGCTTTTTATGTTTGTTCGCGAAATAGTTAGTCTTGAACGATTTTGATGATTTTTTTTTGTTTTATAGTAGATTGAATTAAGCATTCAACATTTAGGATGACCATTTTCTGTCTCAAGTAACCGTCGAATCCTCATTGGAGAAGCATCCTTGATCAGGTTAGCTTTCTTAAAATATTTTTAAATTATTTATTGGCTAAAACGAATAGGTCAGCGAAATATTTTTATTACCCGACTACGGCAAAGCCAAAGGAGGGTTATGATTTTGACAGGCTATGTATGTATGTATGTATGTATGTATGTATGTATGTTCATCTGTTCCCTCGTAACTTCTAAACCACTAATCAGAATTCGACAAATGACATATCATTAGAAGCGTCTTAATTGTCCGCTGGTTATAGGCTATATAGATTTTCACCAAATTCAATGTGGCGCCCTCTAGCGGACAAAATATACAGAGTAAAAAAATAAAGTTAAGCTAGATATGCCGTGTTTGGTATCATTTTAAAGCGCTTCACTTGTACATTTCGAATATATATATATTACTAGCATTTGCTTGTGACTTTACCTGTATTCATGGGGTACTTTTATACTTTTTCAGCGTCGTTTTTTGTCGTAGTTGGGTTTTAGTTTTTTTACTTTATCTTGTTGTCAAAGTGTTTGGCACATACACAAACTAGTCCCTTGTTTAAAGGGGTGTGAAAACTAAAATAGATACGTTATTGAGGTCATCACTGACCCCTGGTGTTGATTTAACATGGCATTTTGTGAAAAATTAAAAAGAAATAAAGAAACATTGTTTGAAGAGTACACACAAACGTCAAAAGTTCTTAGAACCAGGAGTGGTATATACCAACTACCAATAGGCTTCAGAATGTTTGCGTGAATTATGGTAACTTATTAGTGGTTAAAAGGGTGGTAACTACTACTTTCTAAGGAAATCGTGTCAATATATTTGTTAAACTATTATGAAGTTTAAGAAAATCTAAAGTCATTTTATGTAAAAATTGAAAATAAAGTTTTTACAAATCTCTTGCCACCTCATCCATACTAACATTATAAATGCAATAGTAACTCTGTCTGTCTGTCTTTCCATAACGCTAAAACTACTGGACCGTCTGAGATAAAAACATAGGCTACTTTTTAACTGGAAAAAATGGTCAAAGTTTATATGAAAGTCCACGCGGACGGAGTCGCGGGCAGCAGCGAGTTCTTAATATGTAGAAGGGTAAAAAGCTTATGCGTAATTATATAATAATACAAACATAGTATGTTCATACATATTACATAATATATTAAAATTAAAAAAGTAATTATGTTTATCAATACTTTTAAATTAAAACTTAATAAAAATCATTCTCTAAATCAATTCACTCCGATATACTCTCAAACTTAACAACTACCTCTTTATAAAGGAACTAGCTGTTGCTCGCAACTTCGTCCCCGTTGATTTGTTTTTCCATTATTTCTTCGCTCCTATTAGTCGCCTTATAGCCTTCCTTGATAAATGGTCTATTCAATAAAAAAATAATTTTTCAAATCAAACAAAAATCAAACAAATGTTTAAACAAGTAATTATTATTAAAAAAACAAAATACCCGACTGCACACTAAAAAAAGAGTAATTATGTCTTTATCCCGTGGGACTTTTAGGATAAAATGTATCCTATGACACTCCCGTAATCAAGACAAATCTAACGATACCTCATACATCAAAATCCATCAAGCCGTTTAGGCTACAGGAGGTCACAAAGGAAAAGACATACATACATACTTACATACACTCGAAAAACATTACCCTCCTTCTTTGGCAGTCGGGTAACAAACAAACAAACTCTTCAGCTTTATATATCAGTATAGACTACATACGTTTGACCATCAATTCGATATAAACCAGACAAAAAGGGAATGTCCGTCCAATATCGTTTTATTGAACGGAGCCGAACTGGGCCAAAAATATATATTGTTTTTGCGAACACTGACGGGAATAAATGTTCCTCCACACACTGGTCATGACATAGTTGATAAGTTTCCCCTTCATATATAATACTACATAGTATAAAACTAAGTCGCTTTCTCTGTCCCTTTGTATGCTTCAATCTTTAGGACTATGCAACTGGTTCTCATGCGGTTTTTAGGAGATAGAGTGATTCAAGGGGAAAATTTTT
Source organism: Eurema hecabe (assembly GCA_026213755.1). Lineage (NCBI taxonomy): Eukaryota > Metazoa > Arthropoda > Insecta > Lepidoptera > Pieridae > Terias > Terias hecabe. The sequence goes on along the minus strand of JADANM010006230.1, from coordinate 1,357,678 downwards.
ATGTATAACACGTGCAAGAGAAAACGGTGCAGGCAGCTAGTTCATACTAATATTATAAATGGGAATGTAACTCGGTCTGTTACGCTTTCAAGCCAAAACTACTGAACCGATTGTAATGAAATTTGGTGCACCGAAAAAAGCGTCGGACATAATTGGCGGAGTTATCGCGTAAGAAACAAAGAAAAAAAAAACACGGGTCGAATTGAGAACCACCTCCTTTGAAGTCGGTTAAAAAATAACCTCCTCACACGTTTTTTGTTTTTTTTTCTATTTCTATTTGTTCAGTTCTTAGGATGCCAACATATCTTTTCTAAACTGCTTGAATTTTACTTTTGTTGGTCAAATTAGATAAATTATAGTTTAAAAAAACCACTTTTATTACAACTCGTTTATTGATCGGCCATTACACAATCACGCACGTGCTAGCTTTTTACTCACTCTGACATATTGACAATTGACAAATGACATTAGGTTTTTTATTCTGTAACAGATTATACTATAATTCTTATTTAATTACAAACACTATTTTATAACAGAGAACTGAACAAAAGTGACCTCCTTTAACCATAGTCAATTAATATTGTTACCACCTATACCTTAAAAAGAGGGTGTCTTGGATCTGGACTGGACAATATCGGTTATATTGAAACTTAGCTATAGAAAGCAAGATTAGCAGTGTTATTATTTACATCCTATTATAAGTAGCGGCACGAATCTTTAGCGCTGAACGAAACCTGCGCAGAAGTCAAAAATAAGGTATCGAGGGGACGGCGCGGCGCGCGGGGCGCATGATCGTCGGGTGCGCGAGCGTTGATTGGTTGTCCCAGTCGTGTTGTCTTTGAGCACCAATACGTCAATTACGAGCGCGATTCTACCGATGCCCAGCTATTCTCGTCAAGCGCTAAACATCCGTGCCGCGACTGTGGTCAATGTTATCGCTCTCTATAACACGAAATATAAAACTGTGATCATATTTCACAAGGTTAAACCATAGTCACACTAAGTTATAAAATTAAAAGCTACACGCAAAAACAAATCTAAAAGAAAGAAAAAGTGTTTTATATTAATAGCACGAAACATTTCTCCATCGGATCTCCTGAAGGTGTAAGCCGATATTAAGCGATAAACTCTTCAAGTTTTCAACTTAGCATTAACTTAAAGAACACTTGAGAATCAATATCGTCGAATTTCACGCTTTTGAACTTATCTTAAATTATTTTCAGGGTTCCGTACCCTTAAGGTAATAACAGGTACCTATTTAACAGATTCCGCTCTCAGTCTGTCCGTTTGTCTGTCACCAGGCTGTATCTAATTAACCGTGTTGGTCTTTAATTTGATATTTAAATAAATGATGTATTGACGCTAATAACAACAAATAAGTACTAACACATAAAATAAATATTTAAAACTCTCACACAGAAAGTCGTCATTTTTGCTTGAATTTCATAACGAAAATAGATGGCAACATTATTAGTTAAAATAAATAAAATTCCATACCATCCTTTTACATTATGTTACAGAACTCTCCGAGCTCTATTCCGACTCGCACTTGGCCGTTTTTATTTATTTATTTACTTACCCTTTATTACATTTATTTCTTACAAACTAATTGTGCAGAGTAGAAGAAATGTAATAGGCGGCCTTATCACTAAAAAGTGATTTCTTCCATAAATAGATGATTACATAATATCAAATTAGAATTTTTAAAAACCCCCTACAGACAGACAGACCCGTCATACTTATAAAAGATGTCGTTTTTTGTGATGTACAATTCATAACCTTTCATTTGATACCCCACTTGAGCATAATTGCAGACATTCGGTTTTTCTTCCCCAATTTAACCCCCCATAACTTTTAAACGGCTGAATCAATTTTCATCAAACATGTCTAGAAACACTGGCCCGTTAAACATCTGAAATACAAAAAAAACTAAATTGAAATCGGTTCATTCGTTCGGGAGCTATGATGCCATAGACAAACAGACACGTCAAACTTATAGCACCCCTCTTTTTGCGTCGGGGGTTAAATAGAATGTCTGTATAAAGGCCTTTAGGTAGTCGTTAACAAATCTTTAAGTACATATACCGATACTAGTCCATAAAAATCGGGGCAAGCGGATAACCTTCCCTTAAAAAAAGGTCTCGTTACAAATCACCCAATCACAGTCCCTTTACCATTAAATAACATTAATGACAAAACATAGGCCCCTTTGACTCCCTAAGGCGTATTAAAGTCGGTTCTGAGATCGCTGAGTCTGTTGTGTTTAGATCTATCTATACATATAATAAAAACGTAACGAGTCGCTGTCTGTACATGGAATATATATAAGAAAAAATATTACAGGAGACCTTTATTAACGCAATAGAACCCAAAACAATGATTTTTGGAATTTTTGTCTGTTTGTGTGTTTGTTTGTGCACGCTAATCTCAGAAACGGCTTATCCTATCTATATAGGGTTTTCAATGATATATTGTGGTAAGCTCCACTCAACATTTAGTGTTTAGTTCATGTCAATCGGTTGATAAATAAAAAAGTTATGGCAATTTAAATAATCACGTTGAACTTGCTGAACTTTCGTTGGCGTGGGTTAAGCATTTTCAAAAATGCTGCCCAAAGTCACTTTTCACAGTACCAGTAACGTTTATCAACTTATGACTTCTAAATGTTTTTTTTGTTTTATAACATAGGGGGCAAACGAGCAGGCGAGCCACCTGATGGTAAGTGGTCATCGCCGCCCATCAACACTCGTAGAGCGTGACAGCTCTGGAGTGGGGCAAACGTTTTAAAAAAATGTACGCTCTCTTCTTGAAGCACCCCAAGTCGTAATTCATCGGAAATACCGCATGAGAGAGCTGATTCCACAAGGTCGTGGCAAAAAGTCCCGTTTAAATCGCACTATGGTGTGTGTTAATATACCTAAGTTATCATTATCATCCGTTAACTTCTAGCCAGGCTATCTCGGTTAAATATGATTTCAGCCAAATAATGACGTATATCGTTTTGATGTAAAATTTTATGTTCGACAACTTTCATACAAGGTATTTTTTCTAATACTTACAGTTTCCCTAAAATTAAAAAAAAAGTTTAGTTTTTCTTCTGTCACAAGTTCTCGTTGATGAATTCAAAAAAGACTCACTATTCGTTTTCGGATTTTCAAAGTATATTATATCAAGTATTCAAGTTTTTATCTGAAATTAGTATTTAAAGTTCTATTTTCTTGCACTAAAGTTGTTTTATTGAAAGGTAAGGTCACGTTGGCCTTTTTTGTTATGACAATTTACAATTATACTCATTCACTGCAACATATTGTAATATATCGAAAAGTAATACGTTAAAGTGAAATCAGTAAGTTTATCTTTAAATATATAGCAACAAGTATTTATGCTTGACGTTTGTATTCCTTGGAAACGTGGCGTCACATTGGAGAAAGTTGGCCCAATTTGGCACTATTAACATATTATTACAATGGACATTCCAAGGGCCAATATTCAGGACAATATGTAAGACTTTAATATATACTCAAAGATATAATTATTCAACTAGACTACATATATTAACACTTTTGAATCATCATAGTTACAAAACAGTCAAGCTTAGAAGTTGGGAATGTAAACTATATCTATACTTTCATATATAATATTATAAAGCTCAAGAGTTTGTTTGTTAGAAAGCGCTAATCTCCGGAACTCCTGGTTCGAATTGAAAAATCTTTTTCTATTTAAAAGACCATTTAGCGAGGAACGCTATAGGCTACATAACATCACGCTGCGACTAATAGGAGCGAAGAAATAATGGAAAAAGAAATCGACGGGGACGAAGTCGCACGCAACAGCTAGTCCTTTGTAAATCAGTAAAGATGTATCGGCGCAATCGATATAAGTAATATTTTATTGGCCTAAGTTATTAAGTTTGCAGGATTCATTTTATTGGTCTAAGTTATTAAGTTTCTAGGCACATGTAGGCCGTTTGTCTGACACGTGTAATATTTCTGCGTCTAAGCTAAAATCTAAGAACTATTTATCAATAGCAATGTTATACGGAATTTCTTTTTAATGATAAATTGTTTTATGTTCAGAGGAATAGTATCTTAGGTTCTTTTTAAGCTATGGCAAGCTTGATATAGAAAATGAAGTCTGTTGCTACGATAATCGTAGTCATTAATTAATTATCTAAGCAAAATTATTCATAAAGCTAATTTGAGTTATAATTCCTATCTAAATATTCTTTTATGAGGTTACTATAACCCATATCATCTAATGATAATGAATGCTTTACAATCTTAATTTTAAAAAATTGTACAACAATTTATTTATTTATTTACCCTTTATTACATATAAAAACTTTAAGACTATTTATACAGAAACAGAAGAAATGTAATAGGCGGCCTTATCACTAAAAAGTGATTTAGACATGAGCATGGAACAGACAAACACACATACTACATACATGTCAAAACACATTTTTGCTGTATTTTTATTTCTACTAGTTAAAGACGCCATTCATTAATTAAATACATAGTATATTGACAATAAAGGATTTGTATTATTACTATCTAAATATATATATTTCAAAGGTGACTGACTGACATAGTGATCTATCAACGCACAGCCCAAACAACTGGACGGATCGGGCTGAAATTTGCCATGCAGGTAGGTGTTATGACGTAGGCATCCGCTAAGAAAGGATTTTGATCAATTCTATTCTCAAGGGGATAAAATAGGGGATGAAAGTTTGTATGAAAATCCACGCGGGCGGAGTCGCGGGCAACAGCTAGTTATTACATAAGTAGTGTGAAGTAGGTAAAAGACGCAAAAAAATGAAACTCGTGTTTTTAAAGAGAACAGATTATAACAATATATTTTTAACGCAAAAATGATGACTCGATCGCGATATGATAGCCTTTTCAAACTATCTAGTGGATAAAAGCACTCCAGCAGACAAAAGATACACTATGACACATTGTATGCGCGCAAGGTCTTCGAACATTATACAAATTAAAACATGTGAAGTTAAATCTATTAATACACGATAGAGCTGTTAATAATCTATCCAGCATATGCTGTGTTGAACTCTTTTTAACCCCCGACGCAAAAAGAGGGGTGTTTTAAGTTTAACGTGTCTGTCTGTCTGTCTGTGGCATCATAGCTCCCGAACGAATGAACCGATTTCAATTTAGTTTTTTTGTATTACAGGTGTTTTACGGGCGAGTGTTCTTAGACATGTTTGATGAAAATCGATTCAGCTGTTTAAAAGTTATGGGGGGTTAAATTGGGGAAGAAAAATCGAATGTCTGCAAATATGCTCAAGTGGGGTATCAAATGAAAGGTTATAAATTATACAACACAAAAAACAACAGCTTTTATAAATTTGACGTGTCTGTTTTTCTGTAGGGGGTTTTTAAAAATTTCTAATTTAATATTAATTTACAAAATGCTTGTGTGTTATGTTTCTCGTAGATCTACTTTCATTATTTTATAACGGTCGATCTACTTATTCTAAGTCTTATAACAGGCAGTATTCTGGCAGGTGTCCTTGGTCAAGGCTTCCTAGAATACTGCAAGAGCACGCAGGAAATTTTGATTATTTTTATTCCTTTGATAAAATAATGGTCAAAATTCTTCCAATAGGTAAATCCAGATATTAACTTCTTCTACGATACAATCTTGATCTCTGTCTTATGCTAAAGAACCAATTCATACGCAAATGTTTCAAAATGTCATCAATAAAAATATAATCAAGTAGCTTTTTTTACAAAATAATATAATATATCATCTACAATATTAATATAGATTTGTCAAGCAAATAAAATCTCACCGTTGCAGTATGAAGCCTAAAAGTCTAGCCAAAGAGAAATTGTAGCTACGAAAATAATTTAAAATGTATAGCCATAAGTGCGCCTAAATTTAAAAATATATCCCCAGTTTTTATGAACTCATAAACTTTTGTGGTTGCCTAGTGATGTACGAGCAAATGTCGATGTTTTTAGTAGATTAGTTTTTTTTCATCGAAAGTTACAAAAAATCGTCTAATATTCGACTACAAAAGTATTCACACAGTACACATCAATACATATAATAAAAACGTAACGAGTCGCTGTCTGTACAATGAAGATATATGAGAAAAAATATTATAGGAGACCTTTATTAAAGCAATAGAACAGAAAACAATGATTTTTGGAATTTTTGTCTGTTTGTCTGTTTGTCTATGATATATTGTGGTAAGCTTAACTTAACATTTAGTCTTTAATTCATGTCAGTCGGTTGATAAATAAAAAAGTTATGGCAATTTTAAGAATTACGTTGAACTTGCTGAATGTTTGTTGGCGCGGGTCAGGAATTTTCAAAAATGCTGCCCAAAGTCTCTTTTCTACGCGGGCGAAGTCGCTGGCACAGCTAGTTCAACACAAATATACCCTTTAACACTAAAATATGACATTTATTGAAATGGCGTTCTATGTGTTTTCGAAGTAACTAATGATAAGACTATTTTGTCACAATACTTTTTAACTCTTTCATAGGGCAGAGTATACTGTTTTATAATTAGCTTAAAACCCTTGGAATGATAATTCTTAACGCTAGCAGGACGGTGAGCCTTTTCTTGTATAAATATTGTAATGGTTGAGGTGTTGGTTATATTTGTATCTTCTTATTTATAAAAAAAGAAACCACTAGAAACTTCCTTCCGTCAGTAAATGTTAAGTATATCACGTCATGGTATATGACAAGTCAAAAGTATTTCCTATCCTTAAAAGGCCGGCCCTATCCTTCAAAGGCCGGCAACACACTCGTGACAACGCTTGCTCGTTTGACCCCTATTATATAAAAAAAAAAAAACTATATGTAGCCTATTTGAATAAAGATACGTTTGTCTTTGACTATAGGTTATTATATTAACATGATGTAATTGTTTAAACGCGTGCAAAGAAACGGGACGTGCCTAATAAAATAATTAGGATCATTAGTAAAACACAGTTACACGGCACACATAACAAAAGCTAACACAATGATTGTGTAAGACAAAGACTTTACTCAACACTTACTGAGGACATAAAATCTACGAAGAATTGCCATCGCGTTACGGGAACAAATCCTTTGTTTTCCCAATTGCTTGGAAAATTGGACTCTTAATTCTTTCTATTCTAGTTACAAACACCAGTGTGTCTCTAAGAGTCCACCACACACCACTTAATACTAGTTACACATAGTTATACGTCAGTACTATTTCATCATACACTGATCTATACTAATATTATAAAGGAGAACGTTTGCGTGTACAGTAGGTGTTTGTTACTTCATAACGTTTAAACGGCTGGAACTATTTTAGTAAAACTTTGTATGGAGTTAGCTGACATCTTGGATTGTTAAATAGGCTACTTTTTTACTACGGGAAAATACGCAATTTATTTTTCTTAATGTGTCATATTGTAAACACGAAATTTTGCTTCAGACTGTTACAAATCATTTAAAAGGGATACTAATTATATTAGGCATAGCGGTGCATATTTAAATCATGTAACATATATCAGGAGTTTTATATCCTATTAGTGCATGAAAAGTTTAAATTTAATAAAAATATTTTAAGAAAAATCTCATTGATATGTAGAAGTACTATCGATAAATTTCTAAATATCGATATTACCCGAACATCACTAGACGTAACTTTGTAAATAATACGAAAGTGGCTCCTCGGGAAATTCAAGGCTAGAAAGTTTAACAACATATGCATAGAGACGTTAATGCGAAACTGTATACGCAATAATGAGCCCTAAGCTTGTCAGATTAAAGACGAAATTCCCATACACATTTTTGGCTCTAACCTCCTTTTGATTTACGACCCAATTACGGTGTATGAAAAAAGTTTCGCGAAATAAGATATAATTTCTTGTTAATAGTAATGTGAAAATAGACAATAAAAAATGTTTTATTTTT
>JADANM010006230.1:1311399-1330573 GCA_026213755.1 Eurema hecabe | reverse complement strand
CTGAACGTTCGTTGGCGCGGGTTAGGCATTTTAAAACATGCTGCCCATAGTCACTTTTCTACGCGGGCGAAGTCGCTTGCACAGCTAGTATTTAATATGCTTTTTAATGTAAATCGCGCATATTAGATTTTAATTATTTTTTTGTTTTTGTTGGCAAAAGTTGTTTTTCAAAATCACAATGAAACTTGTAATTAAATAAGGTAAAAAAATAAAGTGGCAACCCTAACTTACAACGAGTGTAAATGAAACAGAATTGTGGGTAGTTTTAATGAGATGCATTGTCGTTGTGGCTCCTCACTTCACTTGGATAAACGTAATTTAACCAATTACCACATTATGCGGGAATATTTGCTTATTGCAGTAACATTGTTCTGTTCTAAGGGTCGTGGGTTCAATTTCTTTAATGCCCAAATACATTTTTTTATCTCTGAAGTGAGACGAGCTGGACTCCTGATGGTAAGAGAAACGCCAGCCCATAACCAATGTAGTGCTACCCGGAACTTTGCTCCGTGCAGGGGTGCACTACATTAACGCTCCCCACTTTAAGTCATAAGTTGATAAGACTTATAAGCCCATTTTAATTTGCATTTGTCTCTTTCTGGAGTTTGGATGTTGGTATGCATGTTTATGTATTTACAAAAAAAACGATTTATATTTAATTTAACTGTCATCTAGTTGCCATAACGCAAGATTTTATAATTTTTTGAAAATATTCAATACTAGCTTTTACCCTTTAATTGAATACTCATTATCGAAAATATAGCGAGTAAAAAAAGGAGTAGCCTATGTACCTCTAAGAATATGTGTAGGTAAAAAAATTCATGAAGATCTGTCCAGTAGTTTTTGTCCGTCAGCGTAATAATTATTGACAATGATATTATATCTAATAGATATGTTACAAACCCAAAATTTTGAAGACGCAAAAACATCCTAATTAGAACGTCTTACCTTTAGGTGATTGGTTGCTGGTGCGTTGACGCGCAACTGAAAAAACTAAATATCTCTTTTTTTCTTGTTGGTTTTATCATATTTTATCTCTTTTTGACTTGCATGTTGACTTGCATGTTGTGTACTGCCGCTGCTGTGCGGAACACTTTTTTCAGTTGATTTGTATGGGTATAACACATCTATATCTATACTAATATATCAATCTGAAGAGTTTGTTTGTTTGTTTGTTTGTTTGTTTGAACGCGCTAATCTCAGGAACTACTGGTTAGAATTGAAAAGTTATTTTTTTATTGAATTGACAATTTATCGAGGAAGGCTTTAGGCTACATAACATCACGCTGCGACTAATAGAAGCGAAGAAATAATGGAAAAAGAAATCGACGGGGACGAAGTCGCGAGCAACGGCTAGTCTATTATATAACATCATTGTTAGTAAGTTGGTCAATTCAATATCACTGTAAATAAATAAATACACCTCCTTAAACCTTTACTATAGATAACAATCTTAAACACGAAAGCATGGAATTCTCTGAATGCAAACTATTTTAGTTCGACATTCATTTGGGAAATGTAAAAGATTAAATCGCTTGCAATTTAAAGGTCACGAGAGGTCAGCTGTAACGCGTTCAATGCAATACAATTTAATTTATACTAGCTCTGACTCGCAGCTTCGGGTGGGTAAATCCCGATTTAATGAGCCCTTATGACTTTAATAATAATAATTTATTTCCATAATAAGGTTGACGACCGCTTGGCGCAGTAGGTAATACACCTGCCTTCTGCGCGAAGGGTCGTGGGTTCGATTCCCACACCGGAAAAATATATTTGTAATTTACATTTGTATTTTTCTGGGGTCTGGGTGTTGCTATGTATTGTATGTATGTATTTACAAAAGAAAAGTAATGTCTATGTAATTTATTCCGTTATCTAGTTGCCATAACACAAGCTTCGGCTTAGCTTGGAACTAGATGGCGCTGTGTATAAATGTCCTGAAAATATTTATTTATTTATAAGGTGATTTACAAAATATTTTACCCAGGCTCCCAATATAGTAAATACTGTTTCTCAGGAGCCTGTTTCATCCAAATCATGACACATATGCGGCATCGACACATTTTGTTCAAATTTACAATAGGTATATAAAAATATAAGAATTCATTTATAGGTAATCAGTTACAAAGCGAATTAATACAGTAGAATAAAGAAAAGATAAAAAAAAAAATATATGTATAAGTATGTACGGATGAAAACAATTCTAATAATAAAAAAAAATAATATAATCTAAATAGTTATACAACGTTTGATAAAATAGGTACGTAGTGCTAAACCAAATCAGAGTGTATGTGTATGTGTACTGATGTAGATTTTGTAGAGTGTGAAGAGTAAGTGTGGGTGTGTCGTTGTGTGTGTAGGAGAGCAAGTAGTATGAAGTCCTTAAGTCAATTATAACAAAACTATTTTAAATGTCCGATTTCGCTACTATTTTTATTAGTACATAGGTTTGAAATTTGATCTATGTCGTATCTTTTTTATTGATTAAGTAATAGGCGAGCGCTTGACCACAGGTCGCCTGCGTCTGCGGTCGCTGCGGTCGAAGATATAGCGAGCTCGACTAGAAGAAACCAGTTCACTCTTGTTTTAAATGAACCCAGATTGTAACATTCTGGGAAGACCCACCCAAGGAGTTCATTCCATACTTTGGCGGTTTTCCAAATGAACCTGAAATGAATGTATGTGTTTGTTTATATAACGTAGAAGGCAAACGAGCAGGCGAGCCACCAGGAAAGTAATCGCCACAAGCCACTAGGTTATGAGTGGCAAGAAATACGAAAACGCATTTCACGTAAGGCTGGTAAGAGCAATCTGTGGGTTACAGTACGGTGGTAGAAATCACTCCTTTTTATATACGAAGCGACGACCTCTGCTCGAATGAACATGAACAGTCGCAAAGCCTTTGGCCTACCTTTAAAATTGGAAAGAAAAGGCCGACGAAGGGTATATATATTAGGGTGATAGTGTAAGAGTTAGGAAAACAATGGGCATCCTTAATTGACATAATTAAACGATCACTAAGCTCTTATAGCAACACTCATGACTCAAAACCAGTCAATAGAATTTCAAAGTGTTATTCGATACATAATGATCAATGTCCAAACTCAGTCCAGTGCTTAGCAATCTCGCGAACATGAAACGATGTAGTTGACATGATGAGGTTTCGCCAACGCGGTGTAGGTTATTTGGATGTGGCAGGTTTTCTGAAATAGGTCCTCGCTTAAACGATAAATATTTTAGGACAATAATCACACAGCGCCATCTAGTTACGCGCTAAGCAGATCTTGTGTTATGGCAACTAGATAACGGAATAAATTACATATACATACTCTTCGTTTGTACATACATACATACAATACACAGCAACACCCAGAGCGTAGAAAAATACAAATGTAAATTACAAATATATTTTTCCGGTGGTGGGATCGAACACATCTTCGCGCAGAAAGCAGTTTATATGAAATTTCACGCGGACGGAGTCGCGGGCAACAACTAGTAATAAATAAATTCTTAGATACCTGTTATTTGACTATATATTTGACTGTGAAAAGATTATATATAGTAACTAAATTTACGGTAAAATTCTAATTTAAAACAATAAACAAGCATTTTTTAACTTTGTAGTCGAGAAACAAAATCAATATTACTTCTAAAACGACACCTAAAATAAAAATATGAAACTTCATAAAAATCGATTGCGTATTAAAAGAATTAAGCATATCCAGAAGAAAGTGATGTAGCTTTATACTATGTTATGATATAATATCTACTTAAATCATAAACTTAAGCTGTGCAAATACATAAGTAAGTAAGTAAGTCACGAGAGAAGTCGCACGTTAAGTAATTAAGTTAAAGTGCCTCATCCAAGTTAACGCGTCAGTCGGAAGCAGCGATGTGTGTCCGTTATCTTCATTCCCTTGGCTTAATAACTGGCGTCGAGTTCTGTTTATTTAAAGCCAATATGGGGTTTGAGAAAGAAGTTTCTAGAATGTTCCAGAATGGTATAGATTAGTCTTTTTTAAAGTATTGACTACTAGCAATGTCCCGACATACGTTTAGGCTTTTTTATAACATATTAGCTGTTGCCCGCGACTCCGCACGCGTGGACTTTCATATAAACTTTGACCCTCCATTCCCTCCCTTATAATCATTTTTTCCTAGATTTTTTCATACTAATATTTTTTCCCGCTTTCTCCCGTTCCCGTGGGAATTTTGTTATATCCTGTTGCAAATAACCTTTAAGTTTACTAAGGTATCTGCTATTTAAATTTTTAATACAAAAGGATTTTCCCGCTAATTCCCGTTCCCGGGGGAATTTTGGGAATTATTTTCTTTTGCACCTCTACGGTACCTAAGCTACGTCCCTTCCAAATGTCAAGTGCCTACGTTTAGCCGTTTAGGCTCTGCGTTGATATGTCAGTCAGTTAGTCAGTCATTTTCTCCTTTTATATATTATATTGATTAGTCAAATGAGCAGGCAAGCCACTGGATGGAAAGTGGTCATCGCCGTTCATGACTCTCAGAGCTTGACAGTTCTAGAGTCGGTTGCTGACCTTATAAAAAGATGTACGCTCTTGTAGCACCCTAAGTCGTAATTCTTCTAGTACTATATGGGAGATCTGATTCAAGAAGGTGTTACGTGTTAAAAGTTTAAACGTTTTTTTTATACGATGAAGTGAGAAGACGAGCTGGACGTACTCCTGATGTTAAGAGAAACGCCAGCCGATAGCCAATGCAGTGCTACCCGGAACTTTGCTAAAGCTAAACTCCGGACAGAGGAGCACTACACCGACGCTCCCCACTGTGAGTCACAAGATGTTAAGACTCATTGGCCCAGTAATCTCGCTAGCTACAGTGCCCTTCAGACTGGAGCACAGTGTTAAAAATCAAACTGTGCTTGACTAAAGCGTTGACAGCTGGCTAGCCTTTTAGGCTGACTAGTTGGAGTGCTACCAACCCCCCATAGAAAATCGGCATCAAGTAGTGGCATCTCTTAGGGGGAGTGGAAGCACATAATGTCATTTTCATTTTCCTCCCTCATTTCATTAATCACATATCCTTTAATTTTATCCCTATTGGAATTTAATTGCGACTGTTCATAGGCAGAGGTCACTTACCATAAGGCGAGGTAGCTCAATTGCTCGCTATTACAATAAAAAAAATTAATCGCATAGTTCATAATTTTCTATCTTTTTCCAACTAAATCCACCGCGCATTTTTATATAGAAATACGAAAGTAAGTAAAGGTGGGATTGATATAAATACATATAGTACTTTAAAATATCTCAGAGGTTCATCAAATATTTAGGGTTAGCATTTGTAATCATAGTATAAGATAAAAAATCAAGAGTTAAAGTCGAGCTAAAGCCTAATACGTCAAAGGGATCTTGCTTCGGTCAAAGAGAAATATTTGGGGCGTGACACGGGTAAATCTATCCCAGATATCTTGAGTTTGGAGAATTGTGTGTCGGCTACGTTTTAAATAGGTTAAACTAGCGACCAGCCGCGGCCTCGCTCGCATATATTATGCAAGACTAGTTTAGGCACCAGTCTTCCACAATATACTTCTTTATGAAACGTTGAAATGTATATAATACTCACAACAATACAAAATATGTATTGTGGTGAGAAAATAAACATTTATTATTATGTATTATTAGCTGTTGCTCGCGACTTCGTCCCCGTTGATTTGTTTTTCTATTATTTCATCGCTCCTATTAGTCGCAGCGTGATGTTATGTCGCCTAAAGACTTCCACGATAAATTGTCTATTCAATAAAGAATAAAAGAATAATAAAGAATTTTGTCAATTCGAACCAGTAGTTCCTGAGATTAGCGCGTTCAAACAAACAAACAAACTCTTCAGCTTTATATATTAGTATAGATACATTTAAACCTTCCTCTTGAATCAATCTATTATAAAATGATGAGAATTGGTTGCGTAATTTTAAAGATTTAAGCATATATGGACAGAGAAAATGACTTTTTTTTTGTAGTGGTATAGTCTCTTTTATTTCTTTTGAGATCGATTTAATTGAAGATTCGTGTCTTTTTATGAGTAGAGACAGCCTCATAGAATAAAAAAAAAAAAAATTTAATGATAATCCTATTACTATTATAAAGGCGAAAGTTTGTAAGTATGGATGTATGGATGTATGGATGTATGGATGTATGGATGTTTGTTACTCTTTCACGTAAAAACTACTGAATGGATTTGAATGAAACTTTACCACAATATAGCTTATACATCAGAATAACACATAGGCTACAATTTTTGAGGATTATAAGGGAGGAAAGGGAGGGTCACAGTTTATATGAAAGTCCACGCGAACGGAGTCGCGGGCAATAGCTAGTCATTATATAATTTACATTTGCACACCTTCCACAGAAGGTTTCCCTGTGTTGTGAAAGACTGGCTTCTATAACATTATCTAAGAATGGTTATGGTTTTGGGTAATAAGATATCAAACTTTTATATAAATTATTTTTGATGTTCTATATTTCTATGTTCTTCTATGGTATATATTTCCAATAATAAAATACCACAAACATTTATAATAGTCCGGTCAATTTAGACCAAAAAATGAGGGTGAAGTTACATAAAGTCCCAACAAGCTGAATTTCAGTGAAATTGTTCAAAACATAATTATAAACAATGTCTAGAAGTTCCCCATCATTCCCCTGTAAGGAAATTTTGTTATTCAAGGTCAAAGGTCAAAAAAATGAGATTTTCGCGATTTTCAGCAAAACGGTAAGTTTTATCATAAAAGAACCTCAGACAGCATTGTAGATCATAAGTTTATCTATAAAAAATGTATCAATACTTTTCTTCTTACGAGCCACCGTTTCTGAGATATCCCCCCCTTCTCCCCTTATAACCCTTTTTTCCAGTTAAAAAGTAGCCTATGTTTTATCTCAGGCTCTAGACTATCTTTGTTCCTAATTTCGATCTAATCGGTTCAGTAGTTTTAGCGCGATATAAAGACAGACAGAGCTAATTTCGCATTTATAATATTGAATACTAAAATATAGTAATATAGTATATAAAGTAGGGGTTAAGGCTTCATAACATTGGTACAGAACTATGTATTTTTAACAAAATGTTAGCTGCATTACATCTCCTCAAAAGCCTTACAGCTAGCGAATAAATTTGAGTAATATTTAGTTAAATTCTCATACATTTAAAAGCCGATTTCAAACGCATACATACGGCTCAGAAAATTGGTTAGATTCAGACGTTTCTTGTATTGCAAGCCACGGACCAATTTGTAAATTGAAGTTTTTCTAGATGACGTAACTATTAGTTTCAACTGGTTTAATGTGGGTCTAGGTTTTAATGTTACGTATAATAATAAGTTGGTTACGCAAGCTTTTATAGTTTTATTTATTACTTGAAAAATGATTTTCAGGAAACTAGTTATGTCAAAAGTAAAGTCTTTGAAGTTCACTTAAATAATAAGTAAGTAATAAACAAACAATTAATTATTTTTAAGTCATGGCCAAGTTTTCAAGTACACATAACAAAATTTTGGCGACTCATTTATATAATAATATAAAAATATGTATGTAATTAAGTCGCATTATATGCTTAGTCAAATATTAATATAATTTGTTGCCAAGTTAATAGAAATAAACTATAAATATCATATATTTTAGACGTGACGTCACTGCTTTTAAAAACTTCCTAAAAATAGCCCCGTTATCATTATTACTTTATTAGTAGAAAAACAAAATCACTTCTTTACATCTGTCCCTATGAATATAATAAATCCTTAAAACTACGCAACTAAAACTACGATTTTCATGCGATTTCTTTATCAGATAGAAGAGTGATTCTAGAGGAAAGTTTATGTGTATAATACAGTTATGTAACTATATATAATTTATATTACATAATAATATTTAGTTCCAGATCTGGCGATTTGAATCCATACTAATATTATAAATGAGAACGTCTGTAAGTTTGTCTTTCTTTCACGGCAAAACGGATAGACCGATTTAGTTGAAATTTTGTACGTAGACAGAAGATACCCTGGATTAAAACATAGAATACTTTTTATCCCAGTACTGCCCCGGGAACGGGAACTACGCGGGTAAAAGCGGGGAGCTAGTTTCTTTATGATGCATTTCTTCGGTTACAGTTGCAATGTAAATAAAAATATCTTTACAGATGTCTTGATTACAGTAACAAATAATTTTCCCGAGATACGACGATTTTAATCAATCTCTCAGCTAAAATTCACCAAGGTATGAATTTAGGAGCCACAAGCCACGATATTACTGTTGATTAAAAATGTTAAACTTTCCTCGGATTCGTTTATTTTTACATCGTTAAGGTCGCAAAATGGAAAATGGTTTTTGTATCAGCAACGAGCTGAGGTTTATTTCTTGATTTTTCTTTAGTTGAATTTTTTTCTTCAATTTAGTATCTTTGTATCTATTATATATAATATTTATTATATATAATAATCGTCAAAAATGTTTAGCGATTGACGAGAATAGCTGCGCATCGGTAGAACCGCTCGTAATTGACGTATTGGTGCGAGAAAGACAACACGACTGGGACAACCTATCAACGCTGTCGCATATGACGATCACGCGCCCCGCGCGCCGCGCCGCTACCTCGATACCTTATTTTTGACTTCTGCGCAGGTTTCGTTCACCGCTTAAGGAAATTGACGGTTACTATTCTTGAAGTGGTTTGTGTAATTAAATAATAGATAGGAATATTCACTTTAGTTTTTTATTGTAGAAGCACATTATACCGGTTGCAAGGCAACGACACAAGGGAAGAGAACATGGCGGGAATCTTCCCATTTAATAAACCTAGATGGCGCGACTGACCGCTAATTAAAGATTATATAATTTACCTTATTACAACACCAATAACTTTTACGAAGTGTAAGGTGAAAACCATGTCTCTTAGAAGATGTTTGAAGATGGTTTTCCTAGGGAACGTTATGGAGCATATTGGCCCAACCAATTATCGGGATACTTATAAATTCTATGTTATATGTTACAAAAACTTTAACTATAGAAAATGTTTTACATCAATTCGTTTAAACGGATAATATTTATAGGGACTATGTATGCTAAATTCTCTATAAAACTACTCAAACGATTTTCATGTGATTTTTTTATTAAATAGAGTGATTCAATAGGTAGGTTTAATGTATAATAAAACATGCATAAATACAAGTAAAACAGCGAGGTAAGACCAGTTTTGAATAAAATATAACCATAAAAATAAATAAACAAATAAATTACCAATACATTGTAACAAACTCTGCTATTTATTAAACTAGGGTTAGAATATTTAGTGACGTCATTCTACATTTAACCTGTAAAAACGGATGGGTCTCATGTATCCCATAAAAGCGATAATAATAATTTAATTGACACGTATTTTCATGCGATGGCCGAGTCTCAATATATTTATATAAAACATTATTTTTTTTTAATATTGATATGCGTCACTATAAAATCCTCTCAATTATTACCCAACAAGTTAATGCTTCGAGTACGAATATTACAGACACAATTGATTTTCAATTGTTATGCACCACGATCGTGGTCTTAGGGACTTGACGTATTAAGACGAGAAAGTCGCTTAAGTAGAGACTGAATAAATTAATAACCGACTTGGTATTACATGGATCTCATAACTTTTTACCGTAGAACAATTGAGTTGGGAGATTTGGTTTTTTTGACAAGTATTGTTTTTGATGGGATTTATTATGCTAGGGTTAGAATATTTAGTGACGTCATTCAACATTTAACCTGTAAAAACGGATGGGTCTCATGTACCCCATAAAAGCGAAATATTAAAAGATTAACATCGCCCGCCACTAAAATATTATTTAACAACGCGATAACAACGGTTTGTCGTAAAAATGAATGTAAAACAGACATTGTATTTCGTTCGTTGATATGTAACCCTTCAACCGTAATGTTTTGTTGTTCGGAATTGTCAGTAATGTCGGTCGTTTCGATCGTAAATTTCTTGGATTTGCGTTTTGTTAAAACAATTACATGTATATGTTTTTAATAGATTTATATTTATTTACTAGCTGTGCCAGCGACTTCGCTTCGCTTCGAAAAGTGACTTTGGGCAGCATTTTTGAAAATGCCTAATCCGCGCCAACAAATGATCAGCAAGTTCAACGTGATTCTTTAAATTGCCATAACTTTTTTATGTATCAACCGATTGACATGAATTAAAGACTAAATGTTAAGTTAAGCTTACCACAATATATCATTGAAACCTATATCTAGATAGGATAAGCCGTTTGTGAGATAAGCGTGAACAAACAAACAGACAAACAGACAAAAATTAAAAAAATCATTGTTTTGGGTTCTATTGTGTTAATAAAGGTCTCCTATAACATTATATTATTTCTCATATATCTTCCATGTATAGACAGCGACTCGTTACGTTTTTACTATATGTATAGATGTATAGATATATACGCTGTATTATAGATGTGAGTCTGTATGGATGTGTGTTTGTTATTCTTTCACGCAAAAACAGCTGGTCAGATTTAGTTGAAATTTGGTATGTAGATAGGTGATGCCCTGGATTATCATATAGGATTCTTTATATCCCGGTATTGCCCCGGGAACGGGAACTACGCGGGTTAAACCGCAGGGCACTACTAATACTAGATGTACTTTCACTTTTGTAAATGAGTTTGATGCATGATTGTAAATGAATTTTTATGTGTAACCTATTGTAAATCTGAACGAATTGTGTCGGTGCCGTATAATATATTGATTGAATGAAACAGGCTCCTGAAAAGTATTTACTATCTTGGGAGCCTGGGTAAAATGTTTTGTAAATAACCTTTTTATGGAAATAAATTATTATATTATTTTTATTTATAATGCTATAGTAGTATAGTAGTCTTGCTTATTAGTTTTCTGTGCATTTTATAGCCTAAAAATAACTCCATCTTAGAAGCATATAAATACTAGTTATTTATCATTAGACTAATGACGGATTTCAATACCGTCCGCTAGCGGCCTTGACATGAACACGAATAAAAGGATTAGGCATTTTTGCTCGGCGCTCGAAAAATTCCAATGAAATAACGCCGCGTGCCGACGGGGCGACGTTTCTGATGTCAGGGGTTCAGTTATGCTGGTTATAGACTTGCATACTTATATTAGAACTTAACTATAATTATGTGGCTACATACAATTTCATCTTAAAAGCTAACAGACCAACCCAAAACACATACAAGATTAAATTACAATCAATTAATTAAAGTTAATTTGTTATTAAGTAGTCCAATATCAAGTATGCGTACCTATATTATTTTATTTAAAATAATATGAATTTGTTTTTTTAAATGTTCTAATCCATCGGCAAATAGATCTAGTTCGTGATGTTGGGCAAGTATGTCCCCGATAGTGCCGAGTGCGTTATTCGTTGGCGCGTGTCGCCCGCGACACAAAGACATATAGAAGTAGCTGTTGCCCGCGACTCCGATCGTGTGGACTTTCATATAAACTTTGACCCCTTCCCTTCCCCCCTTATAATCCTATTTTCCAGTTAAAAAGTAACCTTTTATCTTAAGTTTTAGACCATCTGTGCACCAAATTTCATGACAATCGGTTCAGAGGTTTGGCCGTGAAAGCGTAAAATTATGAAAAGTTTCAACTCCTCACGCAACATTATGGGGATTGATTTAAAAAAAGTAGCCTATGTCCTTCCCCAGGCTCTAGACTATCTGTTTACCAAATTTCGTTATAATCGGTTCAGTAGTTATAGCGTGATGAAAAGACGGACAGAGTTACTTTCGCATTTATAATATTAGTATGGATGTACTTTATATTTAGATAATGCAATTCGTATTGAAGCTACCGCTACTAATGCGCCATTATAAGGTA
Organism: Eurema hecabe; assembly: GCA_026213755.1. Classification (NCBI taxonomy): domain Eukaryota; kingdom Metazoa; phylum Arthropoda; class Insecta; order Lepidoptera; family Pieridae; genus Terias; species Terias hecabe. The sequence goes on along the minus strand of JADANM010006230.1, from coordinate 1,318,682 downwards.
AACAAAGAATATAGCCTAATCTACTTGGAGAACATCGTCAGGTTAGGCAAGTCAATACGAAAAGCAACTTTAGTCATTTCTATAGCTACACAGACCGCTACTAATGCGACGAGTTCTGAATCGCACTTATGATATTTTTTCGAGACAGCATATATACTACTTGTCGAGTTCGAACCATCGGGACTATCAAAGTCAATGAAAAAGTCAAAGTCAAAGTCAAAGTCAACGTCATACATATCTTCAACTAGACTACATAATATAGTTACTCTTGAAACGTATTATAGTATTACAAAACATTCCTTTACCACTGTTTTGGAAAGCAGATACAGTTTTCTTCAAAATAACATAAAAATGCTATATATCTCTTACTTCGTGTATAGTTCGCCTTGTTTATAACCTAATTGCTTGTCAACTCATATACAGCTAGATTCTAAGCATTCAAAATCCTTGAAAAACATATTTTGAATAAACTTATTCTATTGAAGATTTCTCTCATTAACACGTTATTAGTATAATTAAGGCATTGAATTAATTAACGTATGAAAAACAGTCATATTTAGATATAAAGATGTACAGTATCTGTTATAAAAAAATGTGAAAGGTTATGAGAATATATGTATGGGTGTATGTTTGGTATTCTTTCACGCAAAAATGGATCGACCGATTTAGTTGAAATTTGGTTTGTAGATAGGTGATACCCTAATTTAAAACATAGGATACTTTATATCCCGGTATTGTCCTGGAAACGGGAACTACGCGGCCATGTATACTATGATACATGATTTCATAAAAATGGCACATCTTGGGAGTAGGATGGCTGCTTGCAAGGCTTCTTCTACACTATAATAATATGACTTACAATAATGTATTTAATATATACTTATGCTAAGTTACAGAATTGTAAATTTTATTTAAAATATCATTTTCTCCCCCTTTTTTTGTAAAAAGTGTGGGACCCGTGCGAGTTTCTTATGCCGGTTGTTCTCGCCGGGTTAGTTCTCGAACCGGTGGTAGGCATCATGTAGACTTTCTGAAGGTATTTGTTTCAAATTTACTTAGAAAATAAAACATTAAAATCGCAGGAAACAGCTAGTATAAAATAAAGTCACTGTGTCCATATGTATACTTAGATCTTAAAAACGCAACAGAATGATTCAATAAGAAGTTTTATATAAATCTATACTAATATATAAAGCTGAAGAGTTTGTTTGTTTGATTGTTTGTACGCGCTAATCTCAGGATCTACTGGTTCGAATTGAAAAATTCTTTTTTTATTGAATTGACCATTTATCGGGGAAGGCTTTAGGCTACATAACATCACGCTGCGACTAATAGGAGCGAAGATATAATGGAAAATATGGAAAAAACGGGGAAAATTATTCTCTTATATCTTTGAGGGCTTCCTTCGCGTGCGCTGCGAAAAAGGTTCAAGATACAAAAATAATATGTATGAAAGAATTATTCCTCTTTAGGTGATCTAAGAAAAAAGTCCGCGACAGTATATGTTTATCTTCTAAGATTGACTCACTATAACATAATAATAGAAATAGATCCGACGTGGACGAAGTCGCGAGCATCAGCTAGTAATAATATATGCATCGTATATGCGTACGAAGCCGGGGAAGGTTGCTAGCAAAGAATAAATATAAAATACATTGTAAAACACCATCAATATTACGCTGGAATAAGGCGAGAGACGTAGAATTACACAGCACCGCCATTTTCTAGTCATCCATTATTACGTCCGTCATTCTGTCTGAAACGAAACTGCAACTTTCATTATTATACCACCTGTTTACGGAGTTCGGTGTTATATTGAATATGTTTTAATATTGTACGTGTTATAAATGAGTCGGCTTATAATTTTGATGATGAAATTTGGTTCTATGTATTTTCTTTATGGTCTGTTATGTTGACGAAAAAGGATTTTATAATTTATTTTTTTATCAGAAATCCCTGTCTACAATCACATTATTTATTTATTTTTGTTTTAGACTCGTTATAAGAAAAAAATAAATAAACCAGTCTAAAACAGTGCATTTTTACTTTCAATCAAAACAACTCGTAAATACTTAGTTTATAAGACTTTAAATAAATAAAAATTAAAATACAAAACTGTCGAAAACATAAACCCTCGGGTAAAATCGGGTAAGTGTTAATCCGTTGAAAAGTATTTGATTTCAATGAGGTCTATTGGCTCACCTGTGTTGGTACGTCGCCAAATAGCGGTTAAGTTCAAGTTGCAATGGTTAAGTTTTCTAAACTACTGTTCGATAATTGTTATTGTTTTCAGAATAGACTGCTTACTTATTCGAGTACTTAGCTATGTACGGCTTTTGCATTTACTATGGGGAATCTGAGGAGCTTTTGAAAATTTTCTCCGCTAATGAATCACTTCATAATATAAAACATAATCGCTTTCTCTGTCCCCAATATCCCTTTAATACTAACTAATCTTAAAAACTACGCAACTAATTCTTATTATTTTAATACCATTTCATTTAATCATTATCATTAACAAAAGATTATCTTTAACATCAGATATAATTGTGGTCACCCGACTACTGAACTAGTAAAAATACTGTATCTCAGCAGTCGGGTCCACCCCATTGGCAAGTTCAGCTTACAATATCAATGCAACATTATGCAATAGTTATATTGATTCAAAAGGAAGGTTTAGATACATGTATAGTACATGTATAATTTTATACATATTTATTCGGCGAAGCCTGGCGGGTCGCTAGTTAGCCTTAAATTAAAATTTACGGTAAGGTTGCTGTCAATTAAAAGTTTATTCTAAACAATGACAATTAACAAGCGATGCTTTAAGAGGCCTAAACTATTCAAATTTAAATTCAACTTGGCATGTGTTGCCATATTTAATGAAAGCAAATAATATAATAGGCATTTCGTAACTTTCCCAACCAAAAGTCACAATTTAAAAATAGTCATCAATTAAAATCTAAACTCAAGTATAAGCCGACAGCTATTTTTATTCAATTCCTTAAGGCTGCCACATTCATGAAACGGAAAATATATTCACTTCTCATATCTAACTGGATCTTTTAATATTAACCAAGTTATTCGATTTCCCGCGACACACCGCTAAGTTTTGACTTGGCAAGCGATAATACTTAATGTTGCAGCTAAACTATGAACATATGTGATCAGATTGACAAAACTTTAACGTGAAACTTGAATTTATTTTACTAACTAGCTCAGTTTATCGGTTATCTTGATATAGTTTTCGTTGCCAGGACAAAAATGTAGCAACCGCTACTAATGTGCCGAGTTCTGAATCGCGCTTATGATATTTTTTTGAGAAAGTATATATACAATTTTAAAACATCGAACCATTAGGGTCGTCAGCCCAGTTACTGAATCGACTGAAGGACCTTTTGTTTCTGAGGAAAGCCATCCTCTTTTTTAGTAAGTATCCTATGCATTTCGGTAAGAGTTCTATCTACCTACTTACCAAATTTTAAACAAATCTGTTTATTAGGTGCGTGGCTGACTAGCAAATATCTAAACATCGTCAAAAATTTTAATACTTATACTACTTGTAAAGACGTTACTTTAGTTTTCGAAAACAAGTTACGAAAACTTAAATATATATAAAACTTAGACTATAAGAACATCACTATTGACAGTATCGGTGGGCCATCACTAGCCTATCGAGTAAACCCACTCAACTCGCTAATTAGCGATCAAGATCATTCCGATTCACTCATTTGTGAAATTTTATCATTATTCTAGCTATAACATATTTTCATTTATGTAGGTTTTATTTTTAGGGTTTCGCATTAAAAGGAAAAACTTTACCTGACGTAACACTAAATTATACTAAATCTATAAATATAACAAATCTTTTCAAGTTTTAACCGTCCAATAAACTATTTATTTATAGTTGAAAAAATGTGTCACTGAAAAAACAAGACTATTATTTGAAAGAATATTTCAATGTTGATAAAACAGGACTATTAGTTGAAAGAATATTTCAATGTTGATAAAACAAGACCATAAGTTGAAAGAATATTTCAATGTTGATAAAACAGACCTAATAGTTGAAAGAATATTTCACTGTTGAAAAAAAGGCATCGCTAGTCAACTAATCGACCGAGTGAAGCCACTCGAGCCATTAATTAGTCATCGAGATCCCTTTAGAGATTTACTCTCTCGTGTTTCGAGTTTTACTCACAAATTCCAACTTACAGCCGCTTTGTTTAAGAGCCATTAAGTTCAATTGTTTTTAATTTATAATCTTAAATATAAAAGTGTATCGCAAAATGTGTTGGTAAGCTCATAACTCAACAACGCCTGGACTAATTTGGCTAATTGTTTCTTTAAATATTCGTTGAAGTTCAAGGATCGTTTTTTACTGAAATAAACAATGGAATAATTCGGGGAATTTTTTTTACGGAACTCTCGGATCCCTTTAATTATATTGAAATAATATGGACAGCAGACAGACAGGACAATAAACATATAGCATGTTAAAGACAAGAAAATATGTTTTCTTAACTTATTATTACAGTAAGATATTATATGTTAAGACAATTTGAATACAATCTTAATAATCGACCAAGATGTTTGGAATGTTGATATTCTTATTCAAGTAGTTGTATAATACAATGCTCGTATCAATTTTCCAATAAAGGGCCTCTTAATGCAATATCGTATTTAAGTCCATAGCAACCGCAAAGGAAGTCTCTATTACGACAATTACTGCTTTGTCCAACAATATCACTGCATAAACCCTATATCAAACATCACTCATTATTGACGTATCAAATTACCTACAATTATGACCGACTAACTGTAATTTTCTTGTTCCAGGTACTAACGTCAGACGTCATCTAGTCATCAACAAATGCTACACTCGACTTGATACTCAACAATGACAGTTCAGTGAAAATGTGACGAAAACGAGGCAAAATGTTCGCGAAAACGGACAGATTTTGGGATCGTAGAAAGTGTTCGAACACACGATGATGCCGCGCTACCAATTCTTCGATTCGATCAAATAAACATTCAGCTTCAGACAATTTAAGCCCAAAGCAATACTAGGTTAATTAATTACGTGTACATAAGAAACTTTCGGTTTAATTAGTTATCTAATCATTCGTTCCTATAGGCAATACTTACCGGGGCCAATTTAGATGAGTAAGAGTCGTCAATGAATCAAAATGCTTGCTAATACTTCGAAGACCATGAGTTGGAATGGTACGAATTCGACGTATTTGATACCGAGCTATTTGAGTCAAGAGGAGTTCTTCGCTCTACAGAACGGGTCAGAATCAAATTTGACGTTGAACGACTCGATCAGTCAGTTCGTTCTGAAGAGCTGGTATCCAAGTGGTCATTCACCAGCGCATATAATACTAGCGTCTGTTGTAGTTACTGTGTTAATGATTATGGTGGTGGTGGGTAATATGCTGGTGATAATAGCGATAGTGACGGAGAAAGCGTTGAAGAATATACAGAATTGGTTCATAGCGTCATTGGCGGTGTCGGACTTCTTTCTAGGGTTAGTGATAATGCCCTTTTCGCTCGCGAACGAGCTGATGGGGTATTGGATTTTTGGATTCTGGTGGTGTGAAATACATTCCGCGATGGACGTACTGTTGTGTACCGCGTCTATAATGAATCTGTGCCTCATATCACTGGATCGATACTGGAGTATAACACAGGTGAGTTTTTTTTATATTTGTACGTGTTTGATGATTATTGTGGTCAAAAGAAGATTAAATTTAATTAGGTATTTAAAAGAATAAGTGTGTGTGTACATGTTAAAAGTTTGGAGCGTGTACTATGACATATATTATGTGTTTTTATAACCCTAGTTTAGAAGTAGGGATATCCTCAGAGTCCTCTTAAAAAAAACCATGGGATATACCGACCCGAACCCCATTTAACCGCAGCGGGTAGGGGTCACTGGTACCTTCGCAGACACAGACTTATAACCCATACAAACTTACTAACAACAATATACGTTTAGGTAATAGGTATATAAAAATGTATGTTGTCTGTTTATTTCCAACCTCGGTCGCTTTTACCACGAGACGCGTCCTTGTCATATGATTTACAGCCCTGAACACAATATTAATATGGATATCCTATTTTTGGAAGGCGCCTTATAACCCACTCAGGTTTTATAGGGTTAAAGATATCAGTTTCAGAATGCATTGGCTGCTTTAGGGTATGTAAAACCAGTAATTTTGTTTTAAGGGTTAACATGTAGTTTTTACCATGAAACTAATTATCACATATCCATAAATGATATCGTTATTAAAACTATTGTTAACTATGGAACATATCTTCATCTTTAATGTAAAATTGAATAGTCAATTGTGTTGTTAAGTGTATACATCGATAACAACTGAACCGATTCCTATAATTTAATTTATTAAGAAATAACAAATTAAATTATGCTTCAAAACACTTTTCGTAACAGGCGACCTTTATCACGAAAGATTCTTCCAGGCAATAAATGATTATTTTTTAGAATATATCTTGAAGTATGAAGATGAATTGCTGAAAAAAAACGCGTGGATATAAGTTTATAAATAGGTACAGCGTGGACGAAGTCGCATCAGGTCAGCTAGAATATTTTTATTTTATATAATATCTATCAATAAGAAAAAATATATAGTATTAAATGTCTTACTAAATATATGGAACAGTAAGCCATCACATAATACCAAACATAATATGTTAAATGTTTATCCCTTATGGAGTACGCTCCATACAAGAATATCCCACCAAAATCTTACAGCTTAAATATATCAGCCAGGGTCGATTTCTTCTCAATAAACATTTAGACACTGCAACACAGTGCAAGCATTCAATTTCCACCTGACAAAGAATGCATATAACCTTATTCAGCTACAGTTTTAAAAATAAACCTTATTCCAATAGGTGTAGAATAGACTCTTGTATGACGTTAATATGTTTATTAATATATATTATAAAAGAATAGGTTTTGTGCATGTGGTTGTGTGCATGTGTTAGTGTATATGAATAAGTTGGTGTGTATTAATGTAAGATAATGAAATTTGTGCAAAATTAATAATATTTCTGTCGAGTCATAAGTATATAATTTATATCTACTATTTAACAATTAACAATAACAATAAAAACAATTGTTATTTGTATTTGTTTCAAGACAGCTGTAAAGTTATGAACAATGTTGCTATAAGAATTAAGAATTAGCAACTGATTGTTATTCTTGTTGGATAGCGATGTTTCTTGTGCTGGCAACACAATGAGGAATTAACGGTATT
>JADANM010006230.1:1290968-1303512 GCA_026213755.1 Eurema hecabe | reverse complement strand
GTCAGATTGGACTAAAGCCAACGAAATTTAGTAGCCAATGTTGTTGTAAGGTTATTTTGAAATTCCCATAGATCGGATTACTTTCGAAGGGTATTTATAAACATAATTGTTAAGAGCTGAGTCACTTGTTTGTAAATAGAAACAAAAAAAAATCTTAAAAGTAAGGGGTCAGAAGTTTTTATTTTTTTTTAAGAAAAGCGTGCAAACTAGTAAGTGATCCACGTGATGGAAAGTGGTCATCCCCGCCCATGGAGACTCGTGGTGCTTGGGTTACCGACCTTTTAAAAAGATGTACGCTCTCTTTTCGAAACACCAAAGTCATAATTCGACCCGACACCATGCGAAGTTTTCTATCGACTATTATCCCCATTGGGAAATATTAGGCCTATCCTTTTCTAAGATAATAAAGCTGGCAACACCTCTGCAATTTTTTGGGGGTGGTACCTCCAAGGATCCTGCTTTAGATCCCCTAATATAAAAGAAATAAACAGTTAAGGACCTTTACATAAATTAATTCAAAACGCTACAGTATATACCTTAAACAATATCAAGGTAAGTGAGTTCAGTTCTCTTTGTTTAACCAAACAGAGAAACATTTGCTTGCTATGCGCACTGAACTCCGAATTCACTCACATGTGGTATGAAACATAGTCATTGTTCAACTGTTTATATTACTGTTTTTAAATTTATTGCCTGTCAAGAGGAAGGCTTAATGTATTTTACATGCACTATATAATATGTATAGTAATAGCGCTTTGTGCTATTAACCAGTCAACAAATAAATGTTCGTAATAATAATTATTTATTAATTTGTTAGGTACGTGTTACTATTTACACGTCAAATTTACCCAAAGAGGTCGAATTCGATAAATGACAACCTCCTTTCACCCATAACTGAAACGTCAAAGTATAGTCTGTGGTTCACGCGCGCATTATTTCTGCCTGTAATGGAGTTTCCGGTCACTTGGCACGCGATGACAATCTCTTTTAAACTGTATTTATGACAGCTATATTACTGTTTCTGTATTGAAAAATAAAAGCGCGATTGCTATCGCCGCTGTTAGGAAATGTTGCCAGCTTGTTTATTATTATTAACTGTTTGATAAATATTTATATTAGTATTATTTTGCTATGATTGTAATTCGATATTTAAAAAAATATTTACACCATTCACGGACGTCGTTTTTGTGTCGCCCTATATATTAAAATTTCTTTTCCATTATTAAGTCTGGCAACATATTTTAAGTGTTCCCTTGTCCTAAAAGAATTTATTTAAAGAAAGATTCAACCTCTCTAAAGCTATCTTAGAGGTCACAAAAGGGGGTTTACGGTATTTTTACACAATACTAATGATAGAATTGAATCATTAATCATTCCAAGGTGACCCGTCCAATAAATTGGGAGCTGATAAAATAAATGTCTCGAGAAATAACATTTTTGTGATTAATCCTTCGGAAAGAGGCCATTTGTTAATTTTGTAAGAGTTTCCTAATTAGGAATATTCTTTTGTAAAAAGTTTTGTTTAAGATTAGTTAATCTTTGTATTTATCACTACATAGTATGAAACAAAGTCGCTGTTTGGCTTAAATATTTAAAACTACGAAATTGATTTTACGCGGTAAGTTTATGCTAGATTTATGTGTATAATACTATTCTATGGAATCAATTTAGATGAAAAATATTGCATGCTGGTAGGTTAGTCCCTTACAATTAAAAAAAAATACCTACGCGTATAGTACGCGTCATTTATGTTTAGCGATTGACGAGAATAGCTGCGCATCGATAGAATCGCGCTCGTAATTGACGTATTGGTGTGAGAAAGGCAACACGACTGGGACAACCAATCAACTCTCGCGCACCCGACGATCACGCGCCCCGCGCGCCGCGCCGCTACCTCGATACCTTATTTTTGACTTCTGCGCAGGTTTCGTTCAACGCTAAAGTTTCGTGACGCGTACTATACCGTATCGCTTTGAATTAAAACGTCTGTAAATCACCATACATTCAAAATTGGAACGCTAATATTCGCATATCTCTATAACAGTCATCGATTTGTATCAACTAACACTGGCCGGAAAATTATTTTCAATATTAGGATTTGAATTTAGAACGCCAAGCTAGCCAACCATTACGTATTTGAACATTTCATTAATTTCAAATTCGGAACTGGGACGATGCATTCTAACAATGCGTGTTGAATTTTGAATTTAGAACACGCCCTTATAGTTCGACTATTTGTTCTCGAACGAATATTTACAGCGGGTTTATTGTTAATCGTGTTGTGATAATATTTAAACTAGCGCACTTACATGAAACGGTGAAGGGTTTATCCGTGCTTATCTTTCTACCAATTTACTTTATAGAATGTTTAAAATTCTTATAAGCTAATAGCATTATGCTTAAGTACACTGTTACGGATTTTTGAGCAAAATCACAAGGCATCTGTTGTTAATATTAATAATATGTGCTCTGTTTTTATATGGAAAAAAGTAACTATGATATAATCATGATTATAAAATATCTCTTACTATCTTACAATACTACTCTATCCATACATTTGGTTAAAGTATATTTTGTACCAATACAAAAATGAGCTGTCTCTGTCTAAGCTAAAATAACTTCTATTGTTATTACCATAATATTTTATAGTATTCTCATGTGTTGGTAGTGAACAAAATTCTGTTACTTATTATCTTCAATACTCGATAGAGACGAGTTAATGCATACTAATCTCGAAAGCATCTCGCACCAATAGTACGGGGCTGTCATGAACCGAGTTCCACAGTTCATAGTAGCGATAATTCCATCAGCATTCGGGGCTAAATAATAGTCATACGGCTCATACGTCAGCGGCAGCCATCTTACTATAGACAATTATTGTTACGCTTCCGCGAATTTCCCGCGCGTTTTGACAGATGACAGCTTGCACAGAGTATGTAAGCGTACAGCTTTGGTGAATTTTCGTGTTCTTTTTTCAAATACTTAATAGGTAAAAAGAGATAAACATTGTTTTTTTATATATTCTTTGTATTATTATGTATTATCATTATCTAAAATGATTAAGTAGATAGTTATGGGTTAATTTTTTTAATAACATCGTTTTAAGACACTTTATAAGAGGTTTTATGTCATAATTAAAACTTTTTTATCATAGTTTAGTCTTAGCTTCTATTTTTAAAAAGTGAATACGCCTAGAAATATTTCTTTTAAAAATAGTGTTACAAACTATTTTGAGAAAAGACTTTTTTGTGCCATTACATACATAGAAAACGTTCAAAAACGTCTTCAGTTCGAGCCTCGAACAGAAATAGGGCAAGTCTTATGGGATCAGTGTCGAATGCCCGTGACGCGAGGTTAAGCAACGCTCAGTGCGCTTCGAAATTGGATGGGCAAATAGTTTGTTTTATTTGAAAATTAGTTCTTTGGTTTAAAATGTATTTTTTATTTAATAAACAAGTAATTATTTAATATGTACCATAATAAAGTTTAAAAATAGGTACGATTTAAATATAACATCAAATCTGGAATAGATTAGACATTAAAGTTTTTTAATTAATAAATAGGACAAATACGTATATTTAATAATAATTTAGGCCTTTTGTGAATAATATAAAAGCAAATGAATGACGGTTTTTTTTTAATTTCATTGCCATTGATATAAGAATAGATTATATTTAAAATGATGACCACCGCGCAATGTACGTTGAATAAAAATTTCTGTACGTCAAGATACGATCATAATTACATTCTTAGGGTAATTTTACAATGGCAGGATTTCTTTTTATGTAAGCTATTTAAACCCTTAGTGCTTTTTTTAGCAAAACTGCTAAATTTATTTTAATGTAATTATGGTACTTTACAGCTTAACAGTATATAATTATAAATAGCCATTACCTGATCCCTTATTAGGTATTTTAAATAAAAAATATATCAAAAATTGTTCCTTCTATAGAAAGGCTTAAACTAAAAATGTAGGCAAGAGTTCATGTCAAATTAATAATTATAATGTTAATTTATAAACAAAACTAAAAAAAAAAATATTGTTCTCATGGAAGTGACTAGTAATTAAGTCTTGATGAGAAATAAAGATCTTTAAACCTAAAAAACTTGCTTTTGCTTCTTTTCAAGGAAATGGTCACTTACCAATAGACCAACCCTGCTCAATAACCCTCTATTATTTAAAAAAATAAAACTATGATGATCATTATGTAATAATCCCTGATAAATTGTAATCGTTCATATCTTTATTCAAATCGGCTCCATAATCCATGTAGTAACACTTGAATCGTCATGGTATTACAAAACATTTACCACCGGTTCGGAAGGCAGTTTGTACAATGACAAACCGGCAAAAAACTCGGATAGCTGTTCTTTTAAAATTAAAAAAGCAGTTAGAAAAAAAAATAAACATAACAACTCTCTCACAGTGTACACACGGCCTAACCGAGTAGGTATTGTAGAAAAGCCTTAAAAGGCGTGGAATTAATTCGGGATAAGAAACGGGAATGACGGATGGCCCGCAGGTGTTCCTAACTGTGCCGCTGATTCATAGCATTCTTCAAGAAAAATTTTGGGACCCAATATTATGTACTTGGTGCTTACTTGGGTCTACAAGGTCACAAGACATTCATAGTCTCAAAGTCAAGTCGAATTCTGTGTTAGTTAGTTACTTGGGTTAGTTAGGTTGCCAGTTACCAAAATGTATCCTTAAAAGATGTCTGTGTAGGTATGTTACTAATCTGAGTTTTAGGTATTATTCAAAAATAAATAATAAATAAAACAAATTGAAAGCAAAATATTAATTTTTTCAACGCCTAGCGACCCGCCTAGAATTTGCTTACATAATATATTATGTATGTATATTTATAAACCATCCTCCTTAACCACTCTATTAAAAACCCGCTTAAGAATCGGTTGTGCAGTTTTAAAGTTTTAAACATACATTATTAGGATATAGGGATAGAGAAAGTGACATTATTTTATACTGTACTAGCGACCCGCCCCTCCTTCGCACGGGTGGAACTACAGAATGTCCTCTACGTTCTTATTTACGATTACATTAGAACATTACATCAGAAACCTCTAAATTGATAGGTCTTTCTCTACTATATTAGGCATGTATTATACATATAAACCTTCCTTAAGAATCACTCTATCTATTAAAAAGAACTGCATCAAAATCCGTTGCGTAGTTTTTAAGATCTAAGCATACATAGGGACAGACAGACAGCGATAGCGACTTTATTTTATAGTATGTAATGAACTATTATTACATAGTTAAATTACTAAATTTAACTATGATAAATACTTAACTTTGAAAATTTGGAGGGTCTTAAGACAATGATTCTGAAGATAAGGTATTTAAACCATAAAAAATATTTTTTTTAAATTATTTTATTATTGACGACCGCTTGGCGTAGTGGTAGCACAAATGCTTTCTGTGCGAAGGGTCGAGGGTCCGATCCCCACACCGGAAAAATATATTTGTAATTTACATTTGTGTTATTCCAGGGTCTTTTACAAAAGAAAAGTATGTATATATTATAGTTTATTCCGTAATCTAGTTGCCACATAACACAAGCTTCGGCTTAGCTTGGAACTAGATGGCGCTGTGTATAATGTCCTGATTTTTTTTTATTTATTATTCGTTAGTGTAAGATAATACTGTAGGGTAGTATTATAGGTATATTGAAGAAATTTAAATCTTTGCTTGTTTTTTTTGTTTAAAGAATGATCCGCATTTAACGGAATAATGCTTAGCGTGGAACGTTTTAACTACACCTTTCTGTATTCATCTATCGAGCACTCTCAAAAGTACTAAGTTGTGCTTTCGCTTGATGCGTGTAGTTACATGTTCAGTGCCAGAAAATTAAAATATGCTTTTCTTTAACGTGACATTGATGTCAATGTCGCACTATGCTCTGTAATTGAAAAACTAAAGGAAAATGTTGCGATCTTTTGACATAATTTGACAAAGCCCTATCTATAGTGTGCTCAAATAAAAATGAATGACAATTAAGATTATTATTGGGAGTACATGTTTGTCTGTGGTATTGAAACCACGTGTTGCTTATTGCCACAACAAGAAACAAATATCGACCCCCAAACTTATTTTATCTACAACTACTAGACTTTTTATAAATTAGCGAAAGCGTGTCTCAGAAAACCTTATTTTAATTTACTTAGTTTTAAAAATATTTGTGTGTGTGTATTTGGATTGTGATGACTCATGGAGCGATGTGGTCGCTTTGCGACAAAGATCCTTAAATAAAAATTTAAAAAAAAGAAAAAAAAACTACTAGACATTGGCAAAATTGCGATAACGCAGCACTGCCATTTAACCAAGAAGAAGAAGATTATTATTTAATAAAAAAATACATTAACACAATTAAAAAAAGCCATCTATAGTGCCTTCAAATGAAAAGCTTCGTAAATGGCGACACCTTATAACCAAAGCGGGTCAGTTCACCGGATTCCATTACGGAGGATCGCATTCAGAATATTAATTGAATTTATATCGGCTCCCTGAGGGTTTTATTAATGATCAGTGTTTAGGCAGTTTTACGATATAAATTAGCCGTTTAGTTTGTGAAATTTAATGTCCTAGTTTACGGCTTTACGGCGTCTATTACCAGATATGTATATAAATTGACCTAATTTAGGGAATACATCAACAGATATAGGTATATTAAAGATGTCCTTTGACACCTATATTAGTATAGATGTGTAATGTTACAAGTCTAGTTTGTGCTATACCAAAACATAAGTACAATATAATAACCACCTATTTTTAGAAAAACATTTTATTATTTGTCCTAATTTAGGTAATTATAGTTTATACGATTTAGTGTTAAAAATTAAAAATACAATTAATAAGTACTTATAAGAATCCTTAATTTCTTATGACCATATAAAGATAAGAATATCTTTATAATAATTTATTAGTTGTTGTTATTTTTTGTTTTTACACATACTAGCAAACCATCCACAACATAAAAATCTTTACGATTCACGAAACAAAGACAGCACCGAATCGACGTGTTATTTATTTATAAGAATAAAGTATTCAGTATAGGACAGATGACTAACGCATTCCCTTGAGATGTCAAGACTTACCAAAAACTAAGAAACGCCGCTGGTATTCGTCGAAACGACAAACACGCTTCGAGCGAGTTCGTCGAATTTACGAAGATCGATGAAAGATTGATTTAGAGGCTTGGGATTTTGAACCTCCTTGGTTCAAATGTTTTTTACTTTTGAATAAGTGGAAAAGGGAGAAAATGTAGTTAATTTTTTTTATAAAAACCTTTACTATTATCTTCTTAAACCCTTAGGCTGATGTGGGCCGGCAATTGACATCCTATAACAATAAAAAAATATCATCATAGGACAATTGACAAGACATTCGATATTACAAATACACACATATACGGTCGAATTAAGAAACTTCCTCCTTTTTGAAGTCGGTTAAAAACAATTTAATACTTAAAGATTTTATTAGTTAAATCATCGTTCTCTGTTGTTTAAAGATTTCTCAGATATAATTATTTCAACGGATTGTTACGAAATCCGCTTGTTAAAAAAAATGAATACATGGTTTTAACCTTTAGTACGATCCTTGCAACATTTATATGAAAACCTTTTGTATCGTTGTATACGTTAACATACTTTTGCAATAGACTGTACCTTACAATATTGAGCACGCTTTCAAGCGAACATGTTTACAATTCCCGTCTTAAGCTCCGAGATACAACATACACATTACTTATACCGGCCCCGATTCCAGCAAACAATGACTCGGCAAAATTTAGGTTATCCGTCCCTTTTGTTCGTAATGAAATGAAAGAGGACAGAGGATTACCAGTTGATTTTCATGGTACAAAGGTCACTTAATTTGACAACTTTTTCATTATTTACTGACAGATTCTTTATTATCCTCGTGTGGTTAGAACAGTTTTGATGTAACTGTTACTGTTATCAAAAGATCTACATAAAAAAGTATGGTTTTATCTTAACGACCTCTTGGCGTAGTGGTAGCACAACTGCTTTGTGCGCGAAGGGTCGTGGGTTCGATCTCTACATTATATTTGTAACTAGCTGTTGCCCGCGACTCCGTCCGCGTTTACTTTCATAAAAAAGTATTCCCCTGGAAACTGGATAAAAAGTATCCTATGTCCTTCTCCTGGTTCTAAACTACATCCCCAGCAACTTTCAGCCAAATCAGTTGAGCCGTTATCAAGTTATAAATGGAGTAACAAACACGACTTTCTTTTATATATATAGATTTACATTTGTGTTTTACTAGGGTCTGAATGTTGCTATGTATTGTATGTATGTATTTAAAAATATGTATAGTTTTTACGTTATTTCGTTAGTAGGTACCATAACACAAGCTCTGCTTAGCGTGGGACTAGATGGCGCTGTGCATAAGTGTACTGAAGTATTATTATTATTGACCTGCTGAGTATTACGTATAAATAAATAATAAATAAATATTTTCAGGATATTTATACACAGCGCCATCAAGTTCCAAGCTAAGCCGAAGCTTGTGTTATGGCAACTAGATAACGGAATACATTACATAATATATACTTTTCTTTTGTAAATACATACATACAATTCATAGCAACACCTAGACCCCAGAAAAATACAAATGAAAATTACAAATATTTTTTTCCGGTGTGGGGATCGAACCCACGACACTTCGCGCAGAAAGCAGTTGTGCTACCACTTCGCCTAGGGGTCGTCTTACATATAGGGAATAGACGAAAAAAATAAGACAAAGTTGTAACGACATTTTTGCTATAGATTCTCTCTTAGAATTCTATATCATAATTATAATATGTTTATTTATAAGCTGACCGTTATAGAAAGGGAATTTCAAACTAACAAAACAAGACAGAATTGTCTATGAACTTTGAAAGGTGGATTCTAGGATTTGAGACGATAAGACTAACTTGTCTCTGGCTGTTCGGCCACAGAGTATAGTAGTATAGACTAGGTTAAATGGCATAGACGATAGAGTAGAGAGAATTTCGAAGTGATCATCGCTAACGGGTGTAGTCTGTGGTTTCAAGTTAAGTTGGAACTTAAAGTAACGTTTCGTCGTATATAAAGGTTTTAACATTGATAAGAATGTTCTGCTGGTTTTGTGCCTTAAAATAATTAAATAAATAGACAGTCCTAAGCTCTTTATTATGCACTTGTGTATATAGAGTGTTACAAAACAAGCGTCAGAACCGAAAACCTCTTACTATATACCGGTAGGAGGTCCTTATTCTGCTATCGTTTTGAAAAAATAACATAATAATTAATTTTCCCAAACAAAAAATATAAACTAAGTAAAATTGCATAACTTATATGGTAACACCGTCGCGCGTTAACGTGCTCTGCTAGCTATAGGGTCTATAGGAGTTGTCAGTATTTCTGAATTTCCTTGAATTTGTGTAAATTTTTCACTACAAACTTTTCTTTAAAACATGATTGCATTGTTATTTTTAGATTAAGATTTTTTATTTTATTTTATTCGAAAAGGTTTTTAGATAGAGATTATTACCTTTCAGGGTCGGACACGTCATGTTTTGTAACACAATGTAACGGGAATAACGTGGGTAAAAATGCGGGGCACAGCTAGTTTTAAATAATAAAAATAGTTTGTTTTAGATTTCAACATAATTCATACGACACCAGACTGAGAAAATAAAAAAAGAAAAGTAAAGTGAAAATCTCTTATTATTGTATGCATGATTATAATACATAAATGAATGAATGAATGAATGAAAAATAAAGTCAAAGTTGAAATTAAAGTCAGAGTGAAAGGCCAATATATCTTTAATTCACTAGCCTATAGTAACACTTTTAAATCGTCACGGTATTACATAACGACCATTTACCACGAATACATATTTTTAAATTTCCAATTTAATCAGTACGCGGCTTATATATGTATACCTTTAAGCACATATCTAATTAAAACGAGCCGCACTCGGATCTCACTTGGTCCTGGCTTAAAATTTCAATCAAGTCTCACTGCGACACGGCTTAGTATATATAATAGACTTAGATGCACTGAATGCACTGGTCGAAGGATAAGACCTAATTCTAAACACTAAGACGTAATTAAGATAAGGACTAATACTTACATGAGATAAGAGATGATGCCGGAATAACGTTTGTGTTTGACGACCGCTTGGCGCAGTGGTAGCACAACTGCTTTCTGCGCGATGGGTCGTGGTCTCGATCCCTACACCGGAATTTGTAATTTACCTACATTTGTATTTTTCTGGGGTCTAGGTGTTGCTATGTATTGTATGTATGTATTTACAAAAGAAAAGTATGTATATGTAATTTATTCCGTTATCTAGTTGCCATAACACAAGCTTCTGCTTAGCGTGGGACTAGTAGCGCTGTGCATGCACGTATTAAAAATATTTATTTATTTATTTATGTATTTATTAATAAAATTATTTATTTATTTATTTATTTATTTACCATTCAAACCGGTCCGATTTGACATTCCCATACAAATCTGTCAAAACGTCTACAATTGAGGCGTTCTTAAATTTTTTTTGCATATGAGTATCGGTTAATCGGAAAATATAATACTAGATCAGTCTCGTTCTTTCTCGTTCTATTTAGGAGACATTAATAAAAACAGCTAAGCGTGAGTCGGTTTCCAATTGGAGGGATTCTATATAAAATAATACTAAGTAATTTTATTTGTTTTTAAACAACCCAATCTTTCCTCTTTATATAAGTACATATAACAAATTCGCTTGCTTCTGTCTGTATGTATGCTTAAATGTTCACAACTACTCGACCATTTTTTATGCGGTTTTTTTATCAGTAAAGTGATTCTTGAGGAAGATTTACGTGTATATGTCGCAGGCGGATTGTATAATCCGCTGTATAACATTACGGCTAGCCGTTTTACAAAGCAGCGCCGTTTTGCAAAGCGGCGGTTCAACGTTTAGCCGTATTGTCTTGCGTAGTTTTTGTATTATTATAAATTATTATATTCTTATTATTTTTTATAATTGTCATAGTTTTTGTATCATTATAAAAAGAACTTGATTAATCAGCTTTATTTTTATTAAATTATATAGCGCTATATAATATATAGCGGCTATATATATACATGGCTAAATGCGGCTAGTATGTAATAATATATATTGATAGATATTAAAAATAAAGAAGTGTCAAAACAACTCACTCATTAATTCAATTATTTTTACAAATCTTTAAGCTTTTAAGCCCATCACTAATCAGGCGAATTCCAATAATTAAAATTACATTGAAATAAAGGATTTATCACCCTTTCCAGAGGAATCGGTAAAGTTTCTGACAGTTCGATATTCAGAAGAATAATTATATTATATCTAGGATTAATTATTGGTATTAAAGTTAATGAAATTCGGATGGAGTCGCGTAGATAGGTTTTGACGTGCGTTACAAAGAAATTTCTTAATACAATTACGTTGAATTAAACTTAATTTTCGATCCGGTTTTAAGATGAAACTATATTCTTTTGAGAGAGGCTTTTTTGTTTAAGAACAACTTAAAAGGATGGCTAATTTTGTCTTATATAATAAACTAGCTGTTGCCCGCGACTCCGTCCGTGTGGACTTTCATATAAACTTTTTTCCAATTAAAAAGTATCCTATGTTTATCTCAGGCTCTAACCATCTGTGTACCAAATTTGGTTCAGTAGTTTTAGCGTGTTGGAAAGACAGACAGACAGACAGAGTTACTTTCGCATTTATAATATAAGTAAAGACTAGTGACCCGTTCCGGCTTAGTACGCATATAATATGCGATGTTCACTCTATCTATCTCATTTTAAAGATTTAAGCATACATAGGGATTAGGAACAGACAGAAGAAAACGACTTTGTTATACACTAAGTAATGATTAATAATAATATAATTATTGCTGTATATCGAGGTAAAAATCACAAAGAAATCCAATATCAAATTTACCATATCAAATGCGAGATCAATTAAAAGTAATACGAGAATCATGCGCGATTTCATACAATTCGCCGCCAAATCGAAATAAGATCGAATAAAATGTGTCGCGTCAGTCAAAGCGTTATTAAATCACTTTAGCATTCAAATACTCAGATTTACCCCTAATTCTTTGCAAGAAATTTGACACGAAGTTAAATGATATGATTTTTGATACAAATTGGAGCTTTAAAGCTTTGTGTTACGGTTCATTATTGAGTGATGATTATTGGGAGCTGTATACATAGTTATGTAACATTTCGATTTTTTTTAACAATAAATGAGGTTTCGGGGATAATTTAATGTGGATATTTGGGTGTTTTTTTGTATCTTAGATTCTGAATTGTTGAGCTTATTACAATGTAGCTGTTGCCCGCGACTCCGTCCGCGTGGACTTTCATATAAAGTATGACCTTTTAAAGTTTTTATTATTTTTAAGATGTATTCTTGGCGACGACCGCTTGGCGCAGTAGGTACACACCTGCCTTCTGAGCGAAGGGTCGTGGGTTCGATTCCCACACCGGAAAAATATATTTGTA
>JADANM010006230.1:1271717-1282395 GCA_026213755.1 Eurema hecabe | reverse complement strand
TATTGGGAGCTGCATACATAGTTATGTAACATTTCGATTTTTTTAACAATAAATGAGGTTTCGGGAATTAGTTTAATGTGGATATTTGGGTGTTTTTTAGTTTCGAAATTGCTTAGCTTTTGCCCGCGACTCCGTCCGCGTGGACTTTCATATAAACTTTGACCTTTTAAAGTTTTTATTATTTTTAAGATGTATTCTGCTATTCGGGGCGAAGACAAATTCAAAACCAAAAATCGTGAAAATTGGTGTAGCCGATCTCGAGTTATAAGTGTTGTAACAAGGCCGTCTTTGTTTTATATATATAAATTATTCATGATGTATTTGGGTGCAGCATAGCGTAGCATCTTGTCTCATGAGCAACTCTCGTGAGCCTATTTCGATGTATTCTGCGGAAAGGTAATACTTATCTGAAAAGTATTATAAATGCAGATCAATTCCATATTAGGTAACGATTTAATTTATTTATTTATTTATTTATTTATCATTTCATCTTAAAAGCTAACAGGTGTTACACCCAAAACACTTACAAGATTAAATTACAATCAATTAATTAATGTTAATTTGTTATTAAATAGTCAATTATCAAGTATGCGTACCTATATTATTTTATTTAAAATAATATGAAATTGTTTTTTTAAATGTTCTAATCCATCGGCAAATAGATCCAGTTCGTGATGCTGTGCAAGTATGTCCCCGATAGTGGCCCCCGATATTGTCCAACAATATTGCGTCGCACTAAGTCAGTCCTTACAAGTAAATAAAGCTCCGTTCACATCGGATTTTCGAAGTTAAATTCAATATGACATATCTCGCGTTCTATCTCCCGGGAATAAGACGGTGTGAAATCAGCTTTAGCCCCTACTATATGTTACTTGGTTTTATATATTTTTACGCAACTACCTATGTTTTTAGAGCTATCGAGCTCTGCGAGTGTTGATGGGCGGCGATGACCACTTTCCATCAGGTGGGTCTGTTAGGTCCTCCTATGTTATATAAAAAATGTTTGCTTATTCGTCTTGAAAAATATTTTACTTACAATTTTACCAGATACTAGTCTGTTTCTTGCGAGTCTGTCCCCGTCAACTATAAATATAATGTTACTAGTCTGTTTCTTGCGAGTCTGTCCCCGTCAACTATAAATATAATGTTATAATGTCGCGGACACTTTGACGGATAATTATTTCATACATATTTTTTCGGTAGCTTAAAATGTTTACGCATCGGAAACCCTCGAATACGCATAATTTGATTTTTAGCTTCAATTGGACGCACCGTGATGATAGTTGCAAAGTATTTATCGAGATTCTATCGACTTCCATAGATAATAGAAATAAATCATATTTGATTATATTTAACGACTAGCGACCAGCCACGGCTTCGCGCATATATATTATGCATGTACTATACATATAAAACTGCCTCTTAAATCACTCTATATGTTTAAAAAAAGCGCATGAGAATCGCTTGCGTAGTTTTATAGATTTACGCGTTCATAGGGATATAGGGACAGAGAAAGCGACTTTATTTTATACTATGTAATGATTAGACGTAATAAACAAGCTCAATAAATAAACTGATAGCAGCTTTAACGTGCTACGATCTCACGATCGAGTTACGATCGAGTTTCATAGCTTTCGACTTCGTGAACACGTAGTATAACTATTTGGGACGTGGCATGCACGCAAGCATAAATTGCAGTGCCGTTAATACCCGGAGCGTTCGGGAATTCTAACACACTTGGGAATTATGCAAAATCACCAACTTTGTGGCGCGAAAAATAACTACGTAATAAAGCTCCTTACGGCGTTCTTAGGGTTAAGTCTTTGTTGTGCTGTTCATAATTAATTGACGTCCGCTTGGCGCAGTGGTAGCACAACCGCTTTCTGCGCGAAGGGTCGTGGGTTCGATCCCCACACCGAAAAAAATTTGTAATTTACATTTGTATTTTTCTGGGGTCTGGGTGTTCCTATGTATTGTATGTATGTATTTACAAAAGAAAACGTATGTATATGTAATTTATTCCGTTATCTATTTGCCATAACACAAGCTTCGGCTTAGCTTGGAACTAGATGGCGCTGTGTAAAAGTGTCCTGAAAATATTTATTTATTTCA
Organism: Eurema hecabe; assembly: GCA_026213755.1. Classification (NCBI taxonomy): domain Eukaryota; kingdom Metazoa; phylum Arthropoda; class Insecta; order Lepidoptera; family Pieridae; genus Terias; species Terias hecabe. The sequence continues at coordinate 1,280,283 of JADANM010006230.1, read as the reverse complement.
TTGGAGGGTTAACGATTTTATTAATAGCTAGCGACCCGCCCCGGTTTCGCTTGCATATGTTATACTTAAAAACTTTTCTCTTGAATCATGTATTTAAAAAATATTATATATTATGATTGTCCATGCATAGTCATTTAGCATCGAAACTCCTGTTCTGTTGCCTGCAATAGTATAAAAATCTTTAGAGACTCCATTTATTATTAGTGCACAATTTTTTAAATAAAATAAAATAATCGTTTATTAACTCAGAATGGTATAAACACAGAATGAAAAAAATACAATAAAATAGATAATCAAGCAAATAACAGCAAAGGGGGAGGGCTCAGCTTGTGCTACATTAAGTAGGATACTAGCGCTGGTTTTCAGCCTCCCCGTTACAGGAAATTATATTTTTATCAGGGCCTTAATATTTATTCACCAATTATATCTTCATGTCATGTAATTTACTATCAGACGTATCTTCTGTTTACGTGTTGCGTGCCATGTCATAATAAATATTAGGGGCCCCATTTTTATCGGGCCCCTGATATACTCAGTACGAGTCAATTTGATACAACATTATCTGGAATACAAAAGGAAAAGACAGACAAGAAAGTGTGTCATAACAAATATCAGATTTAACGAGCTCACCTAGATTTTTAACCGACATTCAATAAAAGAGGTTTGATTTTTTTAATAAACGAACTTTTACCCGCGGTCGCGCTCGCATTGAATCAATTAAGTAAATATCCAAAAAAGTAGCCTTTGTTCTTTACGAAACCTCAAAAATACAAAACTTCATGACGATCGGTTCAGCAGTTTTGCATTAAACAAACATCCTTACTTTCTAAACCATTTAACGAGTATTCCATAAAAATATTAAAATAAAAATTTCTTTACGACGCCGTAAAAATAGTCCTTTAGACATTATTAGACCAATTTTCTTTAATGGAGTTCATTACTTAAAATTTATAATGAAAATTACGTGCAAAAACTTTTGTGATGACCGCTCGGCGGAGTAGTACCTATAGTACGCTTCATTTATGTTTAGCGTTGGACGAGAATAGCTGCGCATCGGTAGAATCGCGCTCGTAATTGACGTATTGGTGCGAGAAAGACAACATGACTGGGACAACCAATCAATGCTCGCGCACCCGACGATCACGCGCCCCGCGCGCCGCGTCGCTACCTCGATAGCTTATTTTTGACTTCTGCGCAGGTTTCGTTCAGCGCTAAAGATTCGTGACGCGTACTATAACATTGCCTTCGGCGCAAAGGGTTATGGGTTCGATCGCCACATTTAAAAATAAATTAAATATACATTTGTATGTTTTTAGGTTCTGGGTGTATTGTTATGTATAATATATATGTACTTAAAAGAAAAAGTATGGTATACATAATTTATCAGTTACATAGTTGCCATAATACAAGCTCTGCTTAGCGTGGTACTCATACTCGAATAATATTATATTACCCATTACAATTAAATAAAGACATATCATTTCGAGCCTATACTTCATGAGATTAGCCCGTTCAAACACATAAAAAATTATTAATAAAATTTGCAATATAAGTATCGGAAAATAAAAGGCCTTTAAAAGCCTAAAGCTTAACGTTGCTGTTTTTTTAAGTGTGGCTATTTTAGTCGGGAACATTTTAATGTTCTACACATGTAAAAGTCATTTAAACTATAGACAGACTAAAAATAAATCTAACAAACACAACAACAAAAGCGTCACAATACTCAAAAATCGTCCAAACAGTTCTATTTTTAAAAACAAATTTAATCGTTCTAAAACAAACGTTGGAAATAAACACGTTATTCGAACTCCCTTATAGACTTTAGCAAACAAGGCGGGAAATAAAAATAATAAAAAAAAAAACTTTACCGACACGAGGCAACCAATGCGACGACAATTAAAAAAAGAACACTATCTTTTTCAAATAGACGATCGCAAATTGGTAAGGAACGGCAGCATATATGGATACGCCGGGGAAATCTATCCGAGAGCGGCGATGTAAAAATCTTTTAGTCCGTTCGTAGACGCATCCACTTTATTCCTTACATGTTTATTGTGCGATGGAATTTTCAATTGGAGCCGGTTAGATTCGGATTCGCGTTCGAAATTTAAATTGTGTTTGTTTTTCGAATTACTAGCGGCCAGTCGCTTTTGTTCTATGTTTGAAAGCTGCTGTTTGCTAATGATAATTTGAGTGCAAATTTTGTAAAGACTTTCTTTATAAAGTACCTGTATACTTAGTGTATCACAAAATAGTTTGAAAAAAAGTCGTTTCTGTCTGTCTGTCCCTTTGTAAGGTAATATCTTTAGTAGTACTTATTTACTACTACACTTTATACGATGGTATTACAAATCATCTCATAATAATTATTTAATAGTTTTATTGGTGTTTTTCGTATTATGAAATTTTCAATTATATCCTCTAACCTCGTCACTTATTTATAAATAAACTCTTAAGACAAACAAAACTAGCAACCAACCTTTTTGGATGTTAGTTCTAAAATTAAAAAAAAAAACAACCGCAAAAAAGCGCGGGCCACAGATTGACAGTTATTAATAAAACAACGAAATACTGAATTTTTTCAAGGTTATTTATTCCCCATGGCGTATTTTGTGTCAAAACGTAACGAAGTTATAATTTAACAGAGCCGGTCGCTTGATGGATGGGATGTTCCGATTTATTATAGAAAATAAATATAAATTGCTTTTTCTCGACGCAATATTCTGGGTTATACTGCGATAAATCTCTTAATATATTTATTGACGAAGACATAACATATTGTAACATATATTAAATGACATCTGTCAACGTAATCTTAACATAATATTATATAGAATAATAAAACCTAGAATAGAAACCTAAATATGAGCACGCAAATTGAAGCCATTTCAAAGTAGACAATTTTGTCTACTTACATAACGTCACCACATTGCATCAAAATAAATGTTTTTCCTAGATTTACATTTTACAAAATTTTTAATAGCAGCTACACTATCGGTGGGTTTGTGTGCGTGTCATCGAGTATAAGAACGTGCTGTTAACACCTACATATATATACAGTTTTGGCTTCACTTACGGCGGACCGATTATTAAGGGACTATCAGTCTATATGTTATACATATATGGATACACAATCATTACATAGTATAAAACAAAGTCGCTTTCTTTTGTCTGTCCTTATGCTATGCTTAAATCTTTAAAACTACGCAACCCATTTTCATGCGGTTTTTTATCAGAAAGAGTGATCCAAGAAGAGAGTTCTAGGTGTTATTGTTAGACCTATAATGTAATGATGTAACTTAATCCATAGATACTAATAATATAAACGGGAATATGTGTCTGTCTGTTCACACTTTCCGCAAAAACGACTGTACCGATTTAGTTGAAATTTGTTTTTTTTACCGGAAAAAAAAGTTTTAAGGAGTCGCGGGCAACAGCTAGTTATTATAAGACTTTTATTTTCCCAGGGGGAAAATCCTATTACGGATACCCGCCCACCATGGGGAAGTGGACGGGTTATGTCGGACTCGGCAACTACCGACTAAAAACCCCCTGAACGTTCCTGTCGTTGCACCCTGTCGGGTTCACAGGCAGGTTCCCACGCAGGGAAACAATCATCTGTGAATAGTTATTATAAGACTGGGAATGTAAAATAGTATTGAAAACATATTTCTCGTATCCACTGCATTATTTCAAAGACGCTACAATGTAAGTTGGCTAGATATAAATTTAGCCGGCTATTTGTCTATCTGGATCGCTGTTAAATCTGACGAATGTACGTTTAAAGCATTATAAAAGCTATTATGATAGATTTGGGTTTTGAGCTATAAATCTGTAGACTGGTAGAGACCGCTACTAATGCGCCGAGTTCTGAATCGCGCTTATAATATTTTTTCGAGATAGTATATATAGCAATTTGTCGAGATTGAACTATTGGGGCCTTACAGCCGGTTAGGTAATTACTATCTGTCAAAGATTACATTTAAATATATTGTGTTGTTTCGAAGCTTACTCAATACAAACATACAATTAAATCTTTTATCTTTATCAATAGTTTAGATTTTAATTAAAGTAATATTAATTTGTTAGTATAGTCAATTAATAATTTATAAGTGCAGCTTAGAATTGTTTTACTAACACTTTATTTCTTTATTATACCGTAATGAAAAAAAACTACATTTTAAATATAAATTTCAAAAATTATTTTAATTATTGTAATAGGCGGCCTTATCACTTAAAAGTGATTTTTATCAGGCAACCTATTGTACAATATTACTATATTAAGAGTAATATGTTATATAAGTTCAGAATAAGTAAGTAGAAAAAATGTACCGTCAACAAAAAAACCTTAAAAAATATTTTAAGTTTTTTAACTATTCTGTTGACTGTACACCAACAAATCATTACAACATCAGGTAACACTGAATTCTCGCACAAAACGTTACAGAATCTCCAAACACATTAAGAATGCACTCGGCCGGATTTCATGTTCAGTTTTATTGCACTGTATTGGCACTAAAAGCAAGAAGCTGTTATTTATTGGCAACACCAGGGGAATATAAATCGACAGGAGAGCTGTCAGTATGACCATAAAACCTTCTATCAACAATACTGAAGCATTCTCGTAGATCTGAGATAGATAGGTTTGTAGACGTATAACGCATAGACTGATAGTCCCTTAATAATCGGTCAGACGTGAAGCCAAAACTGTATATGTGTAGGTGTTAACAGCACGTTCGTATACTCGATGACACGCACACAAGCAGTCGATAATGTTGCTGCTATAAGAAATTTACCCAAAAAATGTGGAAAAATTGAAATCTATGAATTTAACCTTTCGATGCACTGCGGCGACTAGATCGTCGCGAAGGAGACAAATTTGTCTACGTTGAAATGGCTTCACTTTCCGTGCTTAAATTTGCTAGGTGTTATTATTATATGTTATATAATAAAGTACCACTATGCGACGCGTTGTTTGATAAATTAGTATTACAATATTAATACATTTGATATTAATCAAATGTAAACATGTACAAGCATTTTTAATTTTTTTTAATTATTACATAATAATAAGACTTAAATCCTGTACAATCTTACAATAACTTCTTTTAAATCACTTTCAAACAAATAAACTTGGGTTAGCTTTTTTCAAAGCGGGACACGTCATACGGGTTGAGAAATAATTAAAAATTATTTAAAGTATATTGCCTTAGAAAATAATGAATATATAGCTCTTGGTTATAGGTATAGTAATCGTCAAAAATGTTTAGCGATTGACGAGAATAGCTGCGGATCGGTAGAATCGCGCTCGTGGATGCGAGAAAGACAACACGACTGGGACAACCAATCAACGCTCGCGCACCCGACGATCACGCGCGCGGCACCGCTACCTCGATACCTTATTTTTGACTTCTGCTCAGGTTTCGTTCACCGCTACAGGAAATTGACGGTTACTATACGTCGTTTTCGCTTCCGAGTCAATTCCGACATAAAAAGTAGGTATTCGACGCGGCTAATTACTATTGTAACTAATTATTTAAAACATGTCTTTTTATTATTATCTACATTAAATTACATTTATCACTTTCAAATAAATTATCGCGTTTTTAATATTATTTAGGATAGTAATACTTCACTGTTTCAATAATTCTGTCTTAAGTTTGCTTGTACGTACGATGTTAAATATAGGTCTATGAAAATATATAAAATAAATATCAAATATTCCTAGCCGAGGAACCGAAACATCTGTTCTAATGTCTTCGGAAAGATAACATTTTTTGTCATACAATAGCATACTACGATTTTTATGTACAGACATTTCTAGATCCGTCTTTCTAGAAAGATCTTTGACTATTTAAATTCAATTTTACGATCAGGCAACACCGCGTTCTGTCACAATTTTCTGTTTTATTGCTATTTTATTTTCGCTCGTAAATTTAGTTATTTCAATTTGAAACCGGCATTTAAATTTAATTAATCTAAATTTATACCTATTTCAAACAAAGAGTGATACTTATTAATTTATTTTACTGTGTTGTAATAATTATTATAACAGCGTGGGCTCGTGTTTTTACCCGCATTTATGGATGTACTAGCTATTGCCTGCGACTCCGTCCGCGTGGACTTAAATAAAAATTTGACCCCTCCCTTCCCCCCTAATCACCCCTTTTCCTAGTTAAAAAGTACCCTATGTTACTCTCCATCTTTTCAACTATCTGTATGCCAAAAATCATGTCGTTAAGGAAGGACAAAGAAACAAACAAACACACTTTCACATTCATAATATTAGTATGTATTATACACGTAAAAGGTTTACGTGTATAATGAATCACTCTATCTGATAACAAAAACACATGAAAATCGGTTACGTAGTTTTAAAGAAAAATCTTTAAAGCAGACATAGTGAGTAGTGACAGACGAAATGACACTATGTTTCATACGATGTAATGATAAAAAGGTTCGGAAAGTTTTTTCACAAAATAACCTTTAATTAAATGTCCTCTACACCTAAAAATTCAATTGCCTTACAGTTAATATCTTAATTCAACTAGACTTCATATAGTAACACTTTTGAATCGTCATAGTATTACGTAACATGAATACTCCACCAATTCGGATAGTAGTTTCTAAAACCAAGAATTGGTAAAATACTCTGGTAAAAGTAGTGTCACGAATCTTTAGCGCTGAACGAAACCTGCGCAGAAGTCAAAAATAAGGTATCGAGGGGACGGCCCGGCGCGCGGGGGGCGTGATCGTCGATTGGTTCCCCATAGTGTTGTCTTTCTCGCACCAATCTCTCGCCTCGTCAATTACGAGCGCGATTCTACCGATGTGCAGCTGTTCTCGTCTCGCGCTAAACTAATTCGTGACGCGACCTATACTTGCTTATAAAAAGACCTATTCAAAACACATTTAGAATCATATTTTACACAACTTCGCTCACTAAATCATAAATTTACCTAAAACATTTAATAACAATAATATTTACGTTAAAGGATCCAACGATAAATCATAGAAACAATTTGATATCAAATGTAATGCCTACTTCGGGTACTAATTCTATCGTTTTCAATGAGAAATACGCAGACATATTTGTTATTTATTAAGTTATTTGAATGAGACGTCTGGGTCATGCTTGTATTTAGTTCATGGAAGATAAGTAGCTTTTAATTTTAAGTGGCATTTTAATTTGAGATATATGGTTTAATTGGACTTATACAATCTTGTAGTAGTTTATTAAAGAGAGGACTAACGAACAGGAGGACTACCCAGTCATAAGTAACCACCTCTGCCAATAAGCATTCGTAAGATTCGTTCGTGAGATTCGTGAGATTCGTGAGGTTATGCTATCCATAAGGATAGCATAACCTTTTTTATTAATTCAAAGGAAGGAAATCAACAGTAAAGACCGATGATGGAATAGCCATATTGCAACGGTACGCAGCTGAAAATCTTATTCTATTAATATTCCAGTTCGCTGCAATATATGCCATAGCATCCTTATTATCAAAGTAAACATATGAAATAAAAAATATACATCTCGTGTACTGTTCCTTCTCTTCTGTTCCTCGTGGCTGAAGTTCCTCAACCTATCACCACTTTTTCGATAGCTTCTCTCCATCCATGAATAACGGCTAATTAATCTTCACACACTAACACACACTTGAAAACAGAGAAGAACTGGCCTTTAATAAGAAGATACAATTGTAAATATAAACAAAAACTTTGGTAACTAACCTAATATTCTCTTTCTATTTCTAGGCAGTAGACTACCTCAAGAAGAGAACGCCAGCCCGGGCAGCGCTGATGATCGCAGCTGTGTGGTTGATGAGTGCGCTGGTCTGCATCCCTCCTCTCTTAGGGTGGAGGGTCAGCCGACCACCCGAGCAGTTCCCACAATGCAAGGTCAGTCCAATCATCTATATATGTATATGTATCGTTGACAGGGTGAAAACATTGTGGAACCTCTACAACATCAAACTGTCCAAAAAATTAATTACATTTAATTTCTTATTTTGACGTAAAACTTACCCTTTGGGATTGATAATTATTAGTCTGATTATGACTTATGATTGGTCAAATTTTCACGTTTTGCGGTTTAAATGTAGGTTAAATACCTAAAAAGGGTTATTTTCATAAAAGAGTCCCTTCTAGTCTATCTTTTAATCCGTTATTAAACAGCATAATGTAAGATTCGTACGCTCTGAGTTAAGACATTGAGTCAAATAAATCAAAGATGAAACAAAAAGGTTGGCACAGCGCACTAGCATTCGCGAAATTGTTGATAATTATCAACATTTTGGTAAGTTAAATTCTTAAAAAAAATGAAATAATAGGCTTTTACATAACTTTTGCATAACTAAAAGCTTCATAGCTTTTTCTAGTAAGACATGAATATTATGATGGTTAGTTGCACGATTTCCACAATACGTCGCAGTCGTAGAACAACGACGGATGTGACTTTCACTAACTTTACAGGAGAGCACTTTAAAGATTTTAAACTATGTTTGTTGTCATAATCTTCAAACTATTAACTCAATCTTTTTGAAATTTTGATATATTGCTA
>JADANM010006230.1:1240539-1251490 GCA_026213755.1 Eurema hecabe | reverse complement strand
GTCATCAATACATATAATAAAAACGTAACGAGTCGCTGTCTGTACATGGAAGATATATGAGAAAAAATATTATAGGAGACCTTTATTAACGCAATAGAACCCAAAACAGTGATTTTTGGAATATTTGTCTGTTTGTCTGTTTGTTTGTGCACGCTAATCTCAGAGGCAATTTAAATAATCACGTTGAACTTGCTGAGCGTTTGTTGGCGCGGGTTAGGCATTTTCAAAAATGCTGCCCAAAGTCACTTTTCTACGCGGGCGAAGTCGCGGGCACAGCTAGTTAATAATAAATATATCGCAGTATACGAGTCCCTATTTCATCCTCGATTCCTTTTTACCCTATTGCCGAACTTCCGTGATTTATTTCCCTGTCACATTCCGATACGTCAGCCTTTGTGACGCAATATCATCGCTTTTAATAGACTAGCTATCGACCCTGGCTTTCAATACTTTGTAGTAAACCAACAGCGTTTTCCATTTACACAGCATTGTACGACATTTCGATCAATGTCAAATTTAAGAAAAACATTTGTTAATTTTTTGTCACTGCTCATGTCATTGCACGCATCTAGCCAAAGCACTACTTAGTACTTTTGAAAGTACTCTTTATGTGAATAAAGAAAGAAAAAAAAAAGTAGTTGAAACATTCAACTTTAAGCATTATAATTTGTAAAGCGCTGTAAGATTCTGAAACTACTGTTTAACAACACTACTAAATTGAAAAGATTAAAGTTTGTTTAAAAAAAAAACGGATGGAAATATTCTTCTTCTCAGTCGTAGTCGCTCTTGGCAGTGCGGTCGTGGTCGTGACTTAGGTGTTGGTGGCACGCTTAACAGCACGACGCCACTCCTCTCTCATGGCAGCCTTTCTCGTGCATTCGTGAAGGGATTGACTAGATACTGCCGCTCTGATTTGGTCCGTCCATCTCATAGGCGACCTTCCTCGTGGCCTGGAACCCTCAACCCTCCCCTGAACCACAAGTCGCTCAATAGCCACCTCCCCTCGACGACATACGTGGCTAAAAAAGGTGAGAATACGCGATTGTACTAAAGAAGATAGACGCTGTGTGATGCCGAGTTCTTGAAGTATGGATTCGTTGGTACGGAATTCAGTCCACGACACTCCAAGCATTTTTCTCCAGCACCACATCACCTTTTTATTCACCTTTTTATTTTGAAAATGACTAACAACTGCCATGGTTGTTCTGAAATATTATTTACTGTGTAGTTGATGAAAAAGTATATAATAAGACTTTTAAATTACAAATAATTTTAACTAGGGATTATTAACGAAATAACAAATAAGTCTCGTGTCAAGAGTTCAAAATAATCGTATCTTTAGTAATTTTCAAATAAGAGAGAACACGATTATTTATTCAATGATTGATGAAAACTATTTTACCACCCCGATAATTTTTAATTTTGACTGTTTTAGTATATTTTTTTAGTTTATTTTCTTCTAATTCAGTTTTTACCTTATTTTAGTAGAAATATAAATGATAAAAAGTCCTAAAAAAATTTCGAAACATAATTTACAATCTACATATTGAGCGAAAAATAACAATGTCGTATAATTTTTGAGTGTATTCCCATGTCGCGTTTTTATTTATGAATGGCAACCTTTACATTTTAAATGGTAATTCTCGTGTATATGGTAATAAAAATGTTGAACGTAAGAAGCTAAGGTTTATCGTTATAATATCGTAATTAAGGAATAGAATTGACGACCGCTTGGCGCAGTGGTAGCACAACTGCTTTCTGCGCAAAAGGTCGTGGGTTCATACCCACACCGGAAAAATATATTTGTAATTTACATTTGTACTTTTCTCTGGTCTGGGTGTTGCTATGTATTGTATGTATTATATATTAACAAAAGAAAAGTATGTATATCTAATTTATTCTATTTGCCATAACACAAGCTTCTGCTTAGCTTGGAACTATATGGCGCTGTGTATAAATGTCCTGAAAATATTTATTTATTATTATTATTATTAATAAGTATATATTACAGTGTCTTAAATGAAGTTTTCATGAAAATCAGTTGCGAAGATTTAAATATCAACCATTTATAGGCAAAATTTCTTATTGTAGCAACACTATCGGTGGGCTTGTGTGCGTGTCACCGAGTAAAAGAGCATATATACAGTTTTAGCTTCACTTACAGTAGACCGGGGGTAGGTCTCTTTCGCAGGAGACCAACTGGGTGGGTACCCCACAGGGCCAGACATTCTACCGCCTGAACAGTGATGTGCAAATGTCACTGTGCTCCGGTCTGAAGGGCACTGTAGTCAGCGAGATTACTGGGCTAATGAGTCTTAACATCTAATGACTCAAAGTGGGGAGCGTCAATGTAGTGCACACCTGCCCGGAGCAAAGTTCTGGGTAGATATACATTGGTTTTGGGCTGGCGTTTCTCTCACCATCAGGAGGGCGTCCAGCTCGTCTCACCACTTCATGGAATAAAAAAAAAGACCAATTAAGAGACTATCAGTCTAAGCGTTATTCGTCTATGTAATACAGTAAATTTGGGAAAATTATAATTTAATCAAAAGATTTCCGACAAAACCTTAACATACGCTAAGCGAAGGCCTACTAAGACGGAGAAAGAAATCCTTTTATTTACGAATCCATTGGAATTGGAGCTTACATTTTTGGAATTATTGAATAGCCTGGAATGATCCGTCTTCAGTTAGCTCCATTGAACTTGCCACAAGCGACTCTAGCAAATGATCCGTACTAAGTAGAGATTTTTAACTTATGTGTTTTGATTTTGACTTAGTAAGCTGGTTTTTTAATTGTAAAAACAATTGGTCCCCTATTGTAAAGGCGTTTAATATTGTTTCATTTTTATTTTTATTCATAAAGGTGTTTTTTTAAATGAAATATTAATTATTATAAACTAGCTGTGCCCGCGACTACGCCCGCGTAGAAAAGTGACTTTGGGCAGCATTTTTGAAAATGCCTAACCCGCGACAACAAACGTTCAGCAAGTTCAACGTGATTCTTTAAATTGCCATAACTTTTTTATTTATCAACCGTTTGTCATGAATCAAACACTAAATGTTAAGTGAAGCTTACCACAACATATAATTGAAAACCCCATCTAGATAGGATGAGCCGTTTCTGAGATTAGCGTGCACAAACAAACAGACAAAAATTCCAAAAATCATTGTTTTGGGTTCTATTGCGTTAATAAAGGTCTCCTATAATATTTTTTCTCATATATCTTCCATGTACAGACAGCGACTCGTTACGTTTTTATTATATGTATAGATATGTATAGATAGATAATAATTCGATGTACGAAGTCGCTTTCTTATGTATGTCCTTATATATGCTTAAATTCTTATCTGATAGAGAGATTCAAGAGGAAAGTTTATGTTTATAGTACATGCTGTCTAAACAAATATGATGTTGAACGCATGCTATATCCTTTTATTAAAAAAAAAATCATAAAAACTATCGTTAACTATGTTATACATTCTACTATGTACAGTGAATTTTTCTTGAAGGATTTTTTTTAATAAATAAATAAATGTGGACAAACCGCGGGGTGCTACTAGTAATTCAAATTTTCCTCAAAACATGCTTGTTGAAGATAATAATTTTAACAACGGAAAGACTTAGCTTAATATATATAAATAACGTGTCACGTTGTCTGTCCGCGATTGGCTCCTAAACTACTGACCCGAGAACGGGAACTACGCGAGCAAAACCACGGGACACAGCTAGTATATTTATATAACCGTCTTATTTAAATGATACATTTAACATCAAAGCGTCTTAACGTAATGAATTCTTAATATATTTTGAATCTTCTCACTAATGGCGCTGTTAATCATAGCCGTATGTTTGTAGAAAGGGTTCCTAATTACTGCGCAATATTTATTAACTAACGACCCGCCCCGGCGTCACATACATTTACGATCGATGGTGCAATGGTAGTAGATTTCACGAATTAAGTCCACTTTACCACCGAACGTCTAGGAGCTCGAACAATCGTCACAAATATTATTATAACTTACGAAAACAGCATAGCTACTCCGAATGCAATCGTCGTCGATATAGAAAATGTTTGATACTGCGAACCGAGCTATGAGACTTAATATACTCTAATAAAGAATCGGATCGCACATCCGTTTATCGGAATGTTATCGAGACAGAAACAAAAAAGTTTTTATATTAATTAAAAGTTGCTCAAAAACTGTATCGAAAATAATAAAAATCGACATCGGTTGTGTTCGGAGTAGAGCTTCGCTTCAGCATTCTTATGTAGTATTTCCGATCAATTACGACTTGGGGTGCTTCAAGAAGAGAGCGTACATCTTTATAAAAGGTCGGCCCCACTCCAGAGTTGTCACGCTCTGCGAGTGTTGATGGGCGGCGATGACCATTTTCCATCAGGTGGCTTGCTTGCTCGCTTGCCCCCTATGTTATAAAAAAAACTAGATATCCCGACGTTAAGCGACGTCGAGCGCTCGCCTATTGCACTTAAATAATTAACTTAAAAAAACTGAATTCAAATGCGTGAACACAAATAATACCTATTCAACAAAAAAATAATCGTCTATAGTTCATAATCGGCGGAGGTATTTCGTATAAAAAAGTTCATCCCCAATTTTCCACCCTTGGGGGTGAAATAATTCAAAATTCTCATGAAACCACTTTTTTGATAATACCTATTAAAAAAAATCGTTCAAATTGGTTTATAATCGGCGGAGATATTGCGTATAAAAAAAATTACTCCCCCTTTTTTCCACCCTTGGGGGTTGTTTTTTTATCATTAAATTTAAATGGGATCACCCTTGAGGTATTACCTATACGCCGAAAAAAGATTTGTTCAAATCGGTTCATAATTGGCGGCGTTATCACGTAACAAACATAGAATAAAACGTACGGGTCGAATTGAGAACCTCCTCTTTTTGTTAAAAAGGGTTCTTTTCTTAACTGGAAAATATATTTGTAATAAATATATTTTGTATGTTTGTAGGGTCTGGGTGTTGTTATGTATTAACACTACATAGTATAGAACGAAGTCGCTTTCTCCGTCGTAGTTCTAAAGATTTAAGCATACATAGGGATATAGGCCCTATGTGACCTGATGTGTATAAGACCACGCAACTGATGCTCTTGCAGATTTTAATCGATAGAATGATTAATAGATATTTAATTTTTTTATAGATTAAAGATTCAAGATGACGATTTATATGTATAATGCATAGCTAGTAATCCCTATAAAAAAATCAAAAAAAGTTTGAGTGCTTGTTAAATTGTGAGGGGTACTTTTGGGATCTGCTGTACCGATTTTAATAGTATCATGGGTGAGTGAGTGTCATAGACTATATAAGTGGAGATAGTATTGATATTAAAAAGACATAAAACTGTAAAAATAAGCGTTTATTCCGCCGACAAACTGGCGCGCAGTTCGGCGGGATTTTTAAAAACATGTATATGGTTTGGTTTATAAAAATAAATAAATAAATAATAAATTAATATTATAAATGCGAAAGTAACCCTGTCTGTCTGTTACGCTTTCACGCCAAAACTACTATCGAGTGTAAAGAAATTTGGTACACAGATGGTCTAGAGCCTGAGAAAAGACATAGGCTACTTTTTAAATGGAAAATGGTTTGTAAGGTCAAAGGTCAAGTTAATATAAAAGTCCACACATACGGAGTCGCGGGCAACAGCTAGTATTATATATGTATTGTGAGATTGAAAGCTGGTTCAATGTTAACAACGAAAGCCGATTTTAAGCCGCCCCGTGCTCTGAGCTCGGAATCTTGATGGCAGGTATTATGTAGTTCAGATTAAACTGAGAGTCTTACGTCGCCTTTGACCAAAGTTCCCAGGTAGTGTATAAAATAAATCTAGATTTACTGAAACAGTATGTATAGTACGCGTCATTTATGTTTAGCGCTGGACGAGAATAGCTGCGCATCGGAAGAATCGCGCTCGTAATTGACGTATTGGTGCAAGAAAGACAACACGACTGGGACAACCAATCAACGCTCGCGCACTCGACGATTACGCGCCCCGCGCGACGCGCTGTCCCCTCGATGCCTTGTTTTTGACTTCTGCGCAGGTTTCGTTCAGCGCTAAAGATTCGTGACGCGTACTATAACTGTTATTTTCTTTCGCAGTATCTTGCGTTAATTTTGAGAAGGTACTTTATCTTGACTGTTTCGTAGTAACAAGCGTTGAAACATCCAAACAAACAAAAAAACTTTTTCATTATAATATTTTATAGTATAAACTGTATACTAGTATTAACAAAACCCGTTAAAAACAATTAACACGACGACACGGCTCCGATACGACAAAACATCGTCCTTTAAAAACATTGCCTCCGGCAAAAGAACATTCAGACACTTTTGAGAGGGAATCTCCAATATTGTATTCATTTCGGTGTAATGAGACGCAATCGAACAATAAAGGCTATTTTACAAGTAACGTCTGAAGTCGCTTTAAGGAAATTAAATCGCTCCCAGGACTTCACATTTTAATGTGTCACCGTATCACACCGAAGCGTAACATGATTATATTTAACGAATCAATTCTTTGTTTTAAAAATCGTTTTATTATAATAGTAAATTAAGTACTTTATGTTGGTCTAAATGATAAGCATATAATTTCAATTATTTGGTCATAACCTAATAATAAAAAGGAAAACTAAAGTGTTAGAATTGTTAAAGACTTTAAAAACTTTGAATTAAATAAAAATTTGGATTTTGTGTTTGGAAAGTTAAAATAAATTAATAGCAATAAAATTATTTCACTCACAAATGAAACAGTACTTTTTAATATTTAATCAAATCACTGAAAAGAGATTTATGTTGAATAACAACACAGTTACTTCATTTGTGTTATAAAAATGTGTTTTTTAATTCCTTGAAAATCGTCTAGAACTTTCGATATAAAACATTGAGCATTCCACCGAATTTCCTATCTAAATTCTATTGGTTATTTCATTGTCGCTTTCGTAATTTAAAAGCTCATTTATTCGAGACAAAATATTTAAGCGTCGGTGTAATAGGCGGCCATTTAAAATATTCTCGTAGAAAACGGTCGGTCCTTTTATTAAATGATGTGAGAAAAATTATGCGCCTATCCCTTTTCTTTTCGTGTGGTTTTGTATTTTTTGTCCCTTTCACTCTTAAGTAAGTGGCCGGAATATTCTGTTACAAGTGAAATATTTAAATTTTTTGAGGATCCTATATTACATTAACTGCGTTGTGTAATTATGTTTTGACCCTGAGTTTGCTTGAGAAAAAATAGTTTTGTTTTCCTGTTTTAACCTTAATAGAGCGGTCATGGTCATTATAAGTTACATGAGCTGTGCATTTCTTAATGCTCGCAAAGCGTTTTAAATGGATGAAATAAAAAAAATAGGTAAAATTTTTCTCACTTTTTCGCTTATAACTCTTTGATTTTCAATTTTAGGCTACAAGTTTTATAAATATGTTTGTAGGCAAGATAATTTACTACAAATTATGTCATAACAATTTTTTCTAAGACGCATAGTTTCCGAGATATCGCGAAAAAAGTGTTTTTCAAAATGGCGGCCGAATGGCAAGGATGGCGACCCCACAAACAAGTTAAGCTGCTATCAACCTCCACCACATGTCCTAAAATAAAATTGTAACATTTCAATACACTAAAGTGAATTTTTTATAATTTATTTTATAATGACAGACAATAATAATTATTATCTTCCAGCGTTCCTTTTTGATAAAATTTAATAAATTTCTAGTAAGAATATAGCAATTATATCAAGTAAAAAATACACTATAAGTACGAATCATATAAAAATATAGTTACTTAGAAATATATCGTTATAAGACTAACGGGAAAATATATCATTTATATAATGGTAAATACGAAATACTTAGAAACTCGCGAAAATTGCGAAATAAGAATACCTATGTCATTTCTAAATATATTAAACGAAGAATATTTAAGAATATAATAAGTACGAAATATAAAAAATCGAACTACACCTCGCGGTGTTACTCGCGTAGTTCCCGTTCCGGGCAATACCAGGCCTGTCTTTTAAGTTGGATCAAACTGCACACGGCGTGCAAATTTAATTTAAAATCGGTTCAGTAGTTTAGGGGTCAATCGTGGACAAACAACGTTACACTAATTTATATATTTAGAATTTAGAATTTTTGACGACCGCTTGGCACAGTTCGATCAGGGTTCGATCCCCACACTGGGAAAATAAATTTACTATTAAAAATAGCTTCCTGGGGCCTGGGTGTTGCTATGTTACATCCTATAATATTTGTGTAAGTATGTCCAAAAGATATGTGTGTATATGTTAGTTATCTAGTTGCCATAACATAAGCTCTGCTTAGCTTGGAACTAGATATGTATATAATATGCTCGCGTCTTCGTTCTACTTCTATTATTATTTTATAGTCAGTAAATCTTAGAAGATAGACATATAATGTCGCGGACTTTTTTATATCTTTTAAAGAGGAATAATTATTTCATACATATTGTTATCTTGAACCGTTTTCGCAGCGTACGCAACGGAAGCCCTCTAGGATAAATAAGTTTTTTCCACATTTTCCATTATATCTTTGCCCCTATTAGTCGCAGCGTGATGTTGTGTAGCTTTAAGCTACCTCGATAAATGTCCTATTAAAAAAAATATTTTTTCAATTCAAACCAGAAGTTTTTGAGATTATTAGCGCATTCAAACCAACAAACAAACTGTTCAGATTTATAATATTAGTATAGACAAGTAACCTGAAATATAACAACTAGTATAAATAAAGAGTTACTGAATTCTGTCAATGTTTTCTCAAAGAATATCACTTAAAAAACATCTCGTAAATCAATACAACGTATCGGAGGCGAAGAGAGCTATCGATTCTAAATAAGGTCGCGTTTTCGTAGATTTCCTTAAGAGCAATTCGATTGATCGTCACGATTTATGGCCGCTCGAGTTAATACAATTGGTATGGAGCTACAAAATTACGCTTTTATATGAAATTCGAGTACAGTCGGCAGCGCAAGTTGTTTAGATTTTTCGAAATTTTGATGAAATTTATTAACTAAACGATTAGTTTCATAAAAAAGGTGAAAATCTTTGACTTGATAATTGAGTCTATGTCACGTTATTATTACGATGATTTTGATACTGATATTTTTAGGACTTAATATGTTTAAAAAGAGTTTTTTCAGGTACACATTTTATTTTACAAAATTGGTGAATGTACTAAGTATACAACTATACAAAACTATACAATAATTTGACGACCGCTTGGCGCAGTGGTAGCACGACTGCTTTCTGCGCGAAGGGACGTGGATTCGATTCCCACACCGGAAAAATATATTTGTAATTTACATTTGTATTTTTATGGGGTCTAGTTGTTGCTATGTATTGTATGTATGTATTTGAAAAAAAGAAAAGTATGTATATGTAATATATTCCGTTATCTAGTTGACATAACACAAGCTTCGGCTTAGCTTGGAACTAGATGGCGCTGTGTATAAATGTCCTGAAAATATTTATTTATTAAGTAACATGGTAGGTCAAGTCAAATATAATCTTTACTAAAGTATTACTATATGTATTATTCGGTACTACATGTATTTATATCATTAAAATTATAAAATAACTATTAAATTATTTTTATATATACTAAATGCGTATTACTTTTTAGCTTGAAGTCGGTTTAGTGTTGTAAAAGAAAATATTTTTTAAATGGATAGAGATTTAAGAGGATCCGTGCGAAGCCAGGGCAGGTCGTTAGTAAATTATAAAAATGCTTCGATAAGCTAAAACGTTTCACGAATATATGCTGACACGCAAATCTATTTTTAATTCGCAACGACCCTCTTCCAGAATGCCATCGTTATGGGAAAACGCATTTATAATTACCTATATAATAATACCCTTAAATATGTAGCTTTGCGTATTAATATAATAAACCTGAAGAGTTTGTTTGTTTGAATGCGCTAAGCTCAGACACTTCTGGTTCGAATTGAAAAATTATTTATTTATTGAATAGACCAGTTATCGAGGAAGGCTTTAGGCTTCATAACATAACGCTGCGACTAATAGGAGCGTAGAAATAATGAAAAAAAAAAAGAAATCGATGGGGACGAAGTCGCGAGCAACAGCTAGTTTATGTTATCTGGAATCCATCATGCTATTTTATAAGTAACTAAGAGTGCCCCACAGTTACACTCGCGTTTCTTTCGTACCCATGTCCATACCGGCATGAAAAGTAACCTAGGTATAGGTCGCGTCACGAATCTTTAGCGCTGAATGAAACCTGCGCAGAAGTCAAAAATAAGGTATCGAAGTAAAGGCGCGGCGCGCGGCGCGCGGGGCGCGTGATCGTCGGGTGCGCGAGGGTTGATTGGTTGTCCCAGTCGTGTTGTCTTTCTCGCACCAATACGTCAATTACG
The DNA here is from genome assembly GCA_026213755.1 of Eurema hecabe. Classification (NCBI taxonomy): domain Eukaryota; kingdom Metazoa; phylum Arthropoda; class Insecta; order Lepidoptera; family Pieridae; genus Terias; species Terias hecabe. Next base: position 1,241,062 of record JADANM010006230.1, on the reverse strand, counting down.
AGCGCGATTCTACCGATGCGCAGCTATTCTCGTCCAGCACTAAACATAAATGACGTGACCTATATTGATCTAAATTCTAATTCCTCCCTCCAACGGTATGGAAAATTTCAGCCAAATTCGTAAGTTAGTTTTACCGTGAAAGATCAAAAAACGTACTTGCACGTCACAGGCTGCAATACCATCCGCACCACCTTGACAGCTGGCAGTCAACCACAGTTCGATTTAAAAGAAACTCTTAGCCACGTACCACCACCTTGTGGAATCAGCTCTATCATTCTCTTTCAGCAATCGATGGTGCAATGGTAGTAGATTTCACCAAGTCCATTATACCACCGAACGTCTAGGAGATCGAAGAAGCGTCACAAATATTGTTATTACTTATGAAATCAGCATTCTTATGCGGTATTTCCAATAATTAATGACTTGGGGTGCTTCAAGAAGAGAGCGTACATCTTTTAAAAGGTCGGCCCCACTCCAGAGCTGTCACGCTCTGCGAGTGTTGATGGGCGGCGATGACCACTTT
>JADANM010006230.1:1192945-1220632 GCA_026213755.1 Eurema hecabe | reverse complement strand
ACATTCTCACAAACATTTACATTTATAATATTAGTAAGATATTCTTTATTTAATAACTAGACGTTCCCCCACGGTTTTACTGGGTTTCTAGTAGTTGTACTGGGGGTGTTTGTCGTGTACCGGCATGCCAAATTTCATCCAAATCCATTTTTTTTTTTTTTTTTGTAAGAGTTACAATCAATCACATTATTATTATAATTGACGATTTTGTTTAGTTCTAGACAAATAAAATTTTTAATGTTACCAATATTTGGTAACTATAAACGTGTTCAAATACTTTTGTAATCTACTGTACCATTAATAATAACTGCAGTTTTTACACATGCTAAAAAGCACTTTACATATATTTGGAATCGCGTGGAATTCCACAAAATCCAACCGCAAGTAAAACGCTAACTTTAAAATTATTTATGCCGTATTTCAGCTTAGCATTCGCATAAATCCAAATATTCGCTTCGTCATAAAACATTATTTTACTAAAACTAATACGAAACACACGCACGGACGGACTCGATGTTCATAACGTTGGGGCCCCAAGGATTATTTAGAGGCCCCAAGAGTTTCAAAGCCCTGAGATTTCAATTTAGCTTGAAACTTTATCTGTGTATTACTAAGGGTAGACATTTAATTTAATTATATTCGGCCCATATGAAAATTTTAATGGCGCTTTAAACTTCAATTTATATATAAATAATATAAAGTAAAGTAAAGTAAAGTATAATATATAATTGTGATAGTTGCTTTCTCTTTAATTCTTCTCATTGTTTGAAGAATTTTGAAATGTTTAAAAAGATTATATTCTGAGCTTGAGCTAGAACAAGGACGGTATATTACTCGTAAGACTTCACTGACCTCATTTGTACAAATAAGAAAATATGTATATTCTTATACGTATATCTAATTTGTATTTAAATAACGGGTCAGTTTGATTTTTTTGTTTTGATACTATGTAAGTATCAAATTCAAAAATAACTAATAAAATCTAAAATTAAAGTAGGCCCCAGTTACATAACTAAGAAAGAGGCCCCGGGGCCCCAAACGCCACTCAACAAGCGAATGTACTAAGCTGTATTTGTGTTAAGTGTCTCATTTGTGTGTGTTCATTAATCTTGGCAAACGACGGCACGCAACGCGGCGCCCCGTGCTAACACACGAACACTGCTTTGACGAAAATGTTTAATGTCGTATGCAAATTCTATATTTGTAACGCTGCTTTAGTTATACATTTTTAATTATTGCTAGTTATGTTTTGTGGTAATTCTTGCTTTGGTTAATAACTATAGGCTTATCTACTTATAATATACAGTGCAATTATGGCTATTTGAAGAAGATTTCTAATATGGATTCGTTAGATTGAAAAATTTCACTACAGCTAGCTTGCAAACTCATTACATAAGGCTTAATCTTTTCTTTTTTCCTTTCGGTTCAGAGTTAACTTCATTGTGTTTAAAAAAAAAAAATACTTTTTACAATGGACCTCCACCTAAAGGAAATAGCTCTCGCATTACGACTTAGGATGTTATTTCTTTTAAACCGTTTAGTGTTTTATTTGATCAGTTACATTAAATAAAAATTACCCTAACCTAGTAACGTAGACTATCACACAATAAAATAATACGTGAGTGAACCCGCGGGACGCAGTTAGCTCATAATAAAATTTCCCAAAAAATTAATTTAACATAAAACTTTAAATCCGTCGGATTGTAGCTGAAATTTGCGGAAATTAGATTGTTGAAGGTTGCGCCTCAGGTATTTTTAAATTTAAAACCTGACCCGAGTTAAGAATACTGTTTATAATAAATTCGTTTACAGCGGAAATACGTTTGGGCTGCATTTTGAAGAAAATTTTATTTCGCTCCCACGAGTAATTTTCTTTTAACGAATATTTATTTTACACAAAGCAAGATGAAAGTTTCATGTATCTATTGTGTTGAAATTTTGGGGCCCCGCCTAGTTGAAATAAATAGGGCCCGGCCAATATTCTCATTTTTGGCCACCTATAACTTCTTTAAAACTTTTTCATAATAATAATATTAATACTTTCGGACGCTTTTCTTAACACATCGTCCATCTAGTCCCACGCTAAACAGAGCTTGTGTTATGATTACTAGATACACATAATAATAACCACCTACTTGTACATACATATACATATATATAGCGCTTAGCTACACCCAGACCCCGGACGTAGACGCCCTATAAATAAAGAATAAATAATATGACTTACTTTAATACCAAACATATTGACAAAAATATACGGCGTTTAAATGGTTGATTCTAATTAAAAATACGGTCATGGAAAAAAATATTTAATGCAAGTAACAGTCGATGTGTTTCTGCATTAATATATGGGATGAGCGGAGCGTTTTTGCGTACACCACGTGCGGGTATGGCGTGTGGTGCGAGCACAAGCTGAAGCGATTTTGTTTTTAAAACATTCAATATTGGCACCTTTGTAAATTCCATGCTTCAATTACTTGATCTAGCACTGCATTGATTATTGGCTGGCGTTTCTCTTACTATAAGAAGTGCGTCCAACTCGTCTTATCTTATTAAAAGAAATCTAGCAATAAATGACTAAAGTTAACAGTTAAATTTATTTTTTTCAGTTAGCAAAACGTATAAAACAGGAAGATTTAAATACATATTTATTAAATTATTTTAGAAACAGGTTTATATCTGCTTATATAGTTCTATTTGAATATTCTTGTAGGTACCTCATGTAATAAACTTCACCTTAAATTTTTTTTGAAATAAATGAACTTTACTGAACTGAGTAGATTCTATTAACAATCAAATCTTTACTAATATATAAAGCTGAAGAGTTTGTTTGTTTGTTTGAACGCGCAAATCTCAGGAACTACTGGTTCGAATTGAAAAATTATTTTTTTATTGAATAGACACTTTATCGAGGAAGACTTTAGGCTACATAACATCACGCTGCGACTGAAAGGAGCGAAGAAATAATGGAAAAAGTAATCGACGGGGACGAAGTCGCGAGCAACAGCTAGTGCAAATATATGTAAACGAATCGAATGATCCAAATAACCGCTAATGTTTATAACTTAGGCCACACTTACGGAAATTAATTATATTTCCCAAGAGTAAGTAATTAGTTATTTTGTGTGAAGCTAAGTCTAGCCGCCTCTAGGTTCGGTTGCAAGTTAATTAACAGTTTTGTTTAATTAACGCGATACCAACAATAATCGTACGTATGATTCTCGCAAATTTATGACCTAACTGCTTGCACGATTTTGATAAATATATAGAAATTTGTTATACTAAAGGATTTTCCCGCTAATTCCCGTTCCCGCGGGAATTTCGGGAATTCCTTTCTTAGCGGATGCCTACGTCATAACATCTACCTGCACTGCAAATTTCAGCCCGATCCGTCCAGTGGCTTGGGCTATGCGTTGATAGTTCACTATGTCAGTCAGTCACCTTTGAGTTATATAGATATAGATACATTCATTCACTTATTATACACTTTATTGTAAGCATTTAAGCAGAAACTTAACACAAGATAAAAGCTTATTAAGTAGGAAGTTAAGTAGGCATTAATCATACTTAATGTTATATTTTCAATAGAGCAATTCAATAGAATAGCTACCAATTAATTAATGAATTTTAAATGATAGCTTAAAAGGCTTTTGAAATTATAAGAATTTTTACTAGAATCTACGTGGATTGCTTTCCAATACACAGTATTGAATATTGACGTTCTTAATAATCATTATTAATCTGCACTCCGAACGTAATTAAACTGAATATTAACGAAAGGATTTGTGATAAAAAGGCAAAATATGGCTAACGAAAGTATCGGCAACGCAATGACGTCAATACTTATCACTAACTCACACTTTAATCTGCGTGCTGGTACGTAGACTTACTTTTCTTTGTAAACACAAACATAATATAACTAGCTGTTGCCGGCGACTCCGTCCTCGTTGACTTTCAAATTTCACCCCCCTTTCAACTTTGACCCCCCTACCCCTCTTATAACCCTTTTTTCCAGTTAAAAAGTAGCCTATGTTACTCTCCGTCTTTTCAACTAACTGTATGCTAAAACCAGGTCGATTGATTGCTTAGCTACTGCTTGAAGGAAGGACAAACAAACAAACAAACAAACACACTTTCACATTTATAATATTAGTATGGATGCATGTACTGCTATGTATTATTATTTATTTATTTTACCCTTTATTACAACAAAGGAATATTAACAATTAGACAGATAAAAGAAATTAACATGTAAGAGGCGGCCTTATCACTTGAAGTGATTTTTCCAGGCAACCCAGATTATAATGTTATATATGTCAAACCAAAATTACAAATATATTTTTCTAGCGTGGTTTTGGAACCCACATTCCTTGGCGCTGAAGACAGTTATGTAACTGTTATGATCAACACTTCAAAATCTTTAAAGTTGATCAACAACCTATCAAATTCTTTAAAATTGATTAACAACCTATAAAAATCTTTAAAACTGATCAACAACATTACCTCTCAAAGGACATAAAGCTCCAATTTCCAATGAATAGAACCGCTTAGCGACAGAGTACAGTGTGTTTATTTACATCGACGATTTTAGAACAATGGCGCCCCGAAATAAACTTTTCAAATGGAATTAATCTTGGGGCAAAAGGAGTTATCCAATACCCCAAATGTTTAGAAACTGGTTTACAAATCTCTATATCTATACTTATATTATAAAACGTTTGTTTGAACGAGCTTATCTCAGAAACTACTGGTTCGAAATCAAAAGTATAACTTAGTGTTGGATAGTCCAATTATCTAGGAAGGCTTTAAGCTTAACATACACGCTGCGACCAGCTACAGCAGATAAGTACTAACTAGGCTTAAGTTATGAACTACTTTACATAACTTAAGAGCCTCTTTACAAGCTAGGAACGTGTTTAATTAAGTAAATTCACTACAATTGATACTGTTGCTTATATATGAAGTTTATTTATGGGGATTAAGATAAAAAGAAATATTGGCGAGATCCCAAATGTGGAACTACCCTCCCGCAATGCGTACAATTCATTCGCAGGAACGTTTTTATGTCTTGGAAACTATTTATTTACAGATATATTACTTTAAAGTACTACATACGCTCCGCAGATGTGCTTTCGTTCTTATAAATAGGAAATGTTACCCTCTTCTGAACCAATGGGAGGATCTTCAATCAGTCGAACCAATGACCAGTCGATAGGAAAAAATATCATAAGCGCGATTCAGTACTCGTACTAACCAATTTGTATCAATTAATAACCAATTATAATCACAGATGATTTTGCATTTTTATTAAAAATAACAACAGCATCTTTCACATTAACGATCAAGGCTGACTATATCAAAAACCTTGAATACATATAAGTATGCATAAAACCTCCTTCCTTTTTTATTTAAAACAAAATAGCCCCTCAAGATATATTCAAGATGGTAAAATAAACCCGTTTAAGCCTGTAATATTATCTCTAGAACACCGTCACAAGATCGCTACAAATCGTTACCTGCTCGTATCGCCGTGCTTCGTTTACCATTTCATCCTCTCGTCCATACTAGTACCTACTATAAATGTAAAATGTGTAAGCATCTTTCGTGAGCCGGCCGTATACATTCTTCATACATGGTAGGAAATAATAGACAAAAAAACTTATTTAGTTACAATCAAGAAACCACTTTATATGGTTGTCTGTAACACATGAAGAATACACTAGAAGACAGCTAAACCTTCTTCTAAATTGTATTTTAACAGCGATATTTTTACAATTTATAATATTATATTCTGACCAAGTTAGATATTTAATTATTAGCAGTACCAAGCCTTATGATCATTTGATAGTTTCTAACCTTGCGTAAGAAATTAGTCTGATGGATTTTTAATGTAACAGTCTACTATCAGACAGTTGACTGGACAGGCGGGCTTGCGGACGATTGCTTCGTCGGTCCTCAGCAAGTCCGCCCCCTGAAGGGTGCGCGACGGAACATCGGTGGGTTTTAGTCGGTATGAGCCTTTAAAGGCGAGTCCGATATAACCGCCTCCTTCTCCCCCGAGGAGGTCACGGCATCAGTAACAGGATATCACACACTCAGGACAGTTGACTGGAACATCTAAACGCAGCACAGTTAGCTATAAGTCATACCCCAAGGGTCGCTATTGACCCGTCTGCGCTCTGAATACTAAAGTTAATTCTCATAACATTTTTACACCTACCCTACTTTCAATATGGACCCTTAATGTCTTCGATAAGTATATGGCTCATGAACTTTAATTCGAAAATAGCTTGCAATAATCTTTTTCAACTTTTTTATCACAAATTCCCAATTCAAAAGCCGGCAACGCATACGTAACGAACTCAACTGTTCATAAGCGGATACGATCGCTTACCTTGTGAATCTCATTTTCAAAGTCAAGTGAAAGTCAAACGTATCTTTATTTAACTAGGCTACATATAGTAGCACTTTTGAATCGTCATGGTATTACAAAACAATTACCACCGGTTTGGAAGGCAGTTTCAACAGAGAAGAACCGGCAAGATACTCTGATAGTGGCCATTTAATAAGAAGATACAATTTTAATTGATACATATCGGAGCAGATGGACGAAAAGAATAATCAAGATTGTGAAAACTATTGCAATATTAGTTAATTAGTCGAGCCTTATTACAATGTTTAAATTCAAACCTTAAAGAATTGTGTGGCATTTGTTAGTTGCTATAAAAAACGTCAACATTATGTTTAAAAATTTGAAGTTTTTCTTATTAAGAACCGTAGAAAGAGCCATCATGAAGCAAACAATCATTACCTCGGCATCACTACAACTATTACGACGTCTTCAATTTATTCGTTTATAAATATAATATGCTAGTTCGCTATGAAGAAAAGGTAAAACAATTATTCAATATCGTGTAGCACAGTGAGTAAGCATTACATTCAGAACTGTTTCTTTGTAAACACTTGAGTCATTGTAACATATTGAAACCAATACTTTTTTCAATATAACGGCTTCTTAGGTATAGATCTGTGAATTCTTAAAAGACTTAATATTATGTATTTTATTAATGAGCTAATATATATACTACTAGCTGCTGCCCGCGACTCCGTCAGCGTGGACTTTCATATAAACTTTAACTTCCCCTTTCTCCCCCTTATAACCGTTTTTTTAGTTAAAAAGTAGCCTATGTTTTATCTCAGGCTCTAGACCATCTGTGTACCAAATTTCATTACAATCGGTTCAGTAGTTTTGGCGTGAAAGCGTAACAGACAGACAGACAGACAGAGTTACTTACGCATTTATAATATTAGTATGGATTATGACGCTGCTTTGGTTTTTTAATAGACTATTTCTCTGCGACATTTTATTGGGTCTTTGGTTGTTTAGGAGTACAAAGAAAGAAGTGAGTGCGAAGGAGATAGGTATATGGAATAACTTTTACCTTTATTATATTGAATACACCTTCTGCTAAGAGCAGTGGTATCAACTTTTGTAAAGAAAATCCGCGTCACATACCTGACTGTATGTAGTCAATTATTAAAAAAATCGGATAGCTGCTAAAGGGATTATTCTTCACAATTCCTCTCCTTACCCTTTTAAAGGCCACCAACGTACTCGCGACATCCTACGCTTACAATAGTCTATAGATATGTCTCTCTGTACCGTCACGACTGACCAGTAATCCCCGAAAACTGAAAATAATAATTCAAATATGGTAAGGCAAGATAGTTTAATCACGTTAAAGGAAGTTATTAGCATACCAGCTAGTTAAGTTAAATAGTTTGATAACTAATAGTTTGCTCAGTTGAAGCATAGTTCAAAACCGCGGATATAATAATAATAATAATAATACCACAGGACGTTTTAAACACAGCACCATCTAGTCTCACGCTAAGCAGAGCTTGTGTTATGGCGACAAGATAAAGTACATAGGTATAATACGCGTCACGACTCTTAAGCGCCGAACGAAACCTACGCAGTGGTCAAAAATAAGATATCGAGGTAGCGGCGAGGCGCGCAGGGCGCGTGATCGTCGAGTACGCGAGCTTTGATTGGTTGTCCCAGTCGTGTTGTCTTTCTCGCACCAATACGACAATAACGAGCGCGATTCTACCGATGCGCAGCTATTCTCGTCAATCGCTAAACATAAATGACGCGTACTATAGGTATAGAAGAGACGGAAACAAAAAATAATATATTGTTTTGTATCAACTAAACATTTACATTATATTTGAATTATTTTTTAGAAAATACTTTATTTAAAACTATGGTACACATTCTTTACTACTATGACGTCTTCAAAGTCACTACAGCTATAGTAGACTTCGAATTTGATAGGTACTAGTTTTTGATCGAACAAACAGAGGAACAACAAAGTCAATATCGCCTAGCAGTGAGTGAAGCTAAGACTCAACATTGATTGATCGCTTTACCCAAGAGCCATATTGTTAGTTATATAGTTTATGAATAATTTTATTTGTTTCGCCAACGCTTATTGAAAACAAACACCGTGCGAATCGAACCTTTTTGTAACATTACCTGAGTCTAAACCCTTTTTTATATTTCGGTTATACGAAATCAAATATTCGGGTTTTCTCTTGAGACCACTTGTGAAGTGACTTCCAAGATTGTTCTAGATAATTCTAGAAAGCTTGGAGTGATTGAATTTTTTTATAAGAGGCGCATCACCTGTAAAGTGTGTCACGATTGTGTTACCAGCTTTTTTAAAACGCTGTTTTTTTAAAGCTCGAATGGCTTTTTTATTTGATGGTGGTGATTATATGGATTAACAGAATTACAATTTATGTATAATTAAAATGATTCTTTTATATAATAAAATATTATAAATTTAAATGCACTGATGCCCATGTCGCATCAGTAAGCACCTTATGACCTACCTATTAATAGTTTTCGTACCAAATCTTTCAAATATACCGAATCTCTCTGCAATCAAGTCCATTTTTTCTTCTATCCAGACCCCCCCACTCAAAATTGTTGTGCATACATACAACATGTGTCCATAATTGACATAAAAACCCCTTCAACGTACAATATTTTACACACAGCGAAAAAACCACAAACAGCTACCAACTCAGTTTAAAACCAACTCAGTTTAAAACCAACTAACTTGGTACTAAATAGTTGAGTGATTCCGATACCCGTTGGATTCTTGAAACTTCTCGACAAGGCGAGCGTAATAGCATTAGAAGCGTTACAATGTTCGAGGCGTGCCGGGGGCGAAGCTTGTTCAAATTCTGAGTATTTCGAGATACAACGCTCTTCGGTGGTGTACATTTTCAGTGGTAACTTCGCTAGTATATTTTGAAACTAATTAATTGTTGTATTTACTACTTTGGATAACGATACTGAAGATTGTGGGTAGGAATATATTTGGAATTACTATGGAAGGAATAATTTTGGAATATGGAATAAAAACTTTTATGATGAGAGACTGCGATGGAATTTGTTATAACGATAGCTTATAGCTTTAACTTCTAGGTACTTATTCATTTATTTTCCTTTAGTTCCATAAATATAAATGTGTAGTTAATCCATAAAACAATATATTTTTAGAACGCACTTCTGCTTAGGAATGCCTGGAAGAATTATATTTTATATGAAAGGGATTATTTATGAGAAGTGACAGTATAAAACAAAGCCTATTTCTCTGCCACTATATCCTAATGTATGCTTAAGTGTTACGCAACCGATCTTCATGCAGTTTTTTTATCAGATAGATTTATTAAACAGGAAGGTATATATCTATACTAATATTATAAAGCTGAAAAGTTTGTTTGTTTGTTTGAGTTCGCTAATCTCAGGAACGCCTGGTTCTATTTGAAAAATTCTTTTTTTATTGAATAGGCCATTTATCGAGGAAGGCTTTAAGCTACATAACATCACGCTGCGACTAATAGGAGTGAAAAAATAATGGAAAATGTGGAAAAAACGGGGGAAATTATTCATCTCCAAGGGCTTCCGTTGCGTGCGCTGCAAAAACAGTTCAAGATACCAAATTTTATGTTATCTAAAAAAAAGTCCGCGACATTATATGTCTATCTTCTAAGATTGACTCACTATAACATAAAAATAGAAATAGAAACTGACGGGGACGAAGTCGCGAGCAATAGCTAGTGTATAATACAGGCATAAGATATGCGAACAGAGTCGGAGCTGGTCGCTAGTATTGAAATATAAATTGCAGTTCCATTAAGAAGTAATTATTACTTTGTATTTAGGTTTGTTTATTTTAATTAATAAGTTGAATATGTACAAATCTTAGCTAACAGTAAGCTGAAACATTTTATGAGTCATAAAACATTTTTGAAAGTCATTAAATTTAGTAAATTACTTCCATAAATGCCACATACTCCGCTCAGAATGTGAGGTCATTATAATCGTTAACGGGAGGTTAACCGCGACTTGGTTTACGACGCATTAAGGGTCATTAATTGTAGTATTAATAGCGGTAAAATTAATGACTAGGCTTGACCATTGACGTAGCCATTAATCGGTTGGTTGAGACTTTAAAGTTTTTTTACGTTGAAATTTTATAAAATATTCTATAAATTACGTTTTTTCTCAAATTGTTAATAAAAGAAATAACGAAATGTTAATTGTTCTTAAATAAAGGAAAAGTTTTTAAGATTAAAACGTATTCTGTAATTCTTTATATTTACAATTGTATGTTTTTTTTTAACAAAAAAGAGCAACTATCAGAGTTTATAGCCGGTTCTTCTCTGTAGAAACTGCCTTCCGAAGCCGAGGTAAATGTTTTGTAATACTATGACAATTCAAAAGTGTTACTTTATGTAGCCTAGTTGAATAAAGATACTTTTGACTTTGTAAATTATTTTAATCTATACATATAATAAAAACGTAACAAGTCGCTGTCTGTACATGGAATATATATGAGAAAAAATATTATAGGAGACCTTTATTAAAGCAATAGAAGCCAAAACATTGATTTTTGGAATTTTTATCTGTTTGTCTGTTTGTTTGTGCACGCTAATCTCAGAAACGGCTTATCCTATCTAGATGGGGTTTCAATGATAATATTGTGGTAAGCTTCACTTAACATTTAGTGTTTAATTTATGGCAATCGGTTGATAAATAAAAAAGTTATGGCAATTTAAAGAATCACGTTGAAATTGCTGAACGTTTGTTGGCGCGGGTTAGGAATTTCCAAAAAAAATCTGCCCGAAGTCACTTTTCTACGCGTGCGGAGTCGCGGGCACAGCTAGTCGTTAAAATAAGAATAATAATCTTACAAGTCAACATTTTATTTCAGTCATATTTCATAACAAAAAATAGTTTCTAAAATAAATAAAAAAAACTTCATGTATTGATTTCATAGCAAAAATTATTCTCTAAAATAAATAATAAAAACATTTTAATATCAATGTTCACCTTTCGATCATTTGAAAGGTTTCAAAGTCCCTTTGAAGGTTCTTAAAAGGCAAAAATACTTTGTCCTTTGAATCGAGAAGAATGGAAGGAAATTAATTTGGCAAAAATGAAATGATGGCGATTCTTTGCAATGAGGATTTAATGAAATTGTTTATAGGCATAGAATAAAAACACCTAGAAAAGCATGAGCATGCAAAGTAAAGCCGTTTAAAACTAGACAATTTTGTCTACTTACACAGATCATCGCTGTATTGCATCGCAAAAAAATTCCTAAGTTTTTCGTGTATTAATTTTTTTCCAAATGTATAGGCTAAATTTCTTATAGCTGCCACATCGGTGGGCTTGCCTGGAAGAAATGGCATATAGCTATAAGCCTGCCATTTATATGTCTGTATTTTACTTATTTATAAAAATGCATAAATAATTTAACATCAGCTCACACATAACAGATATGTTTTGTTTTTCTTTCTGTGTTTAACAATCATAGTACGGAACCCTTCGCGCAAGAATCCGACTCGGTCCTGGCCGTTTTTTATTTCACATACCACTTACTGCCCGGTCGATCGGCCCTCATAAGATCTATTCGAGTGTAAAATTCGAGTCAACCTACTTTTGATATTATCGATTTGAATTCGATACGAGTGTGTTATTCGAATAAAATGACATCAGACTGGGCGGCTACTTTTTTAGTAATATCCTTACTTATAGTGTTATAAATATGAAGGTTTTTTTTTATAATATGAAGAGGGGAGGCGAGCTGGACGCACTCCTGATGGTAAGAGTAACGCCAGCCCATAGCCAATGCAGTGCTACCCGGAACTTTGAGCCCAACTCCGGGCAGGGGTGCACTACACCGACGCTCCCCACTTTGAGTCATCGGATGTTAAGACTCATTAGCCCAGTAATCTCGCTGGCTACAGTGCCCTTCAGACCGGAGCACAGTGACACCTTCACATCACTGTTCAGGCGGTAGAATGTCTGGCACTGTGGGGGTACCCACCCAGTCGGTCCCTACCCCCGGTAAGTTTGTTACGATTTTACGCAATAACTGCTGGACCGAGCGTCATGAAATTTTGTTCACATAGTCTTGGAGCTAGTATATAACATAAGTTCTAAATGTTTAAGAAACAAATTACTTCAGTTACTCCAAAACTTTTGCTCCGATAACGTGATAATGATGTAAAAAAACGTCATATATTTGTAATATTTTAAAAATTTTTTAATTGAAAATGTATTAGTATTGTATTGGATATATAATGTAGTATTTTAAAGGCAAAATTGTTTGACAATGTTTTTTTTGTATTTTTTTTTACCGAACCGGTGGTAAATGATTTGTAATACCATGACGATTTAAAAGTGTTGCTATATGTAGCCTAGTTGAATTAAAATATGTTTGACTTTGACTTTCGTAACAGTCTACTATAAAAGTTGAATTATAGTTAGACTAACAGTGCCCTGCAATTTTACCCGCGTAGTTTCCGTTCCCGATGCAACACCGGGATATAAAGTAGCCTATATTATAATATAGGGTACCATCTATCTACATACCAAATTTCATCTAAATCGGTCGATCCGTTTTTGCGTGAAATAAAAACATATATCCATACATAGTACATACTCGTACATTCTCAGGAACTTTCACATTTATAATATTAATATTAGATGACTTAAAATCGCCATCTTGGCGTGAATTTTCGAAGTTTTTACGTCATGTCATCAGTGTCATACTGTGAAATGTTACCCTTTTAGTCGGAGTTTAACAAAAAACTTCAGTTTAAAACGGTTATTGAGTAAAGATCGCGTCACGAATCTTTAGCGCTGAACGAAACCTGCGAAGAAGTAAAAAATAAGTCATTAATATAATAAATCGAGGGGACGGCGCGGCGCGCGGGGCGCGTGATCGTCGGGTGTGCGAGCGTTGATTGGTTGTCCCAGTCGTGTTGTCTTTCTCGCACCAATACGTCAATTACGAGCGCGATTCTACCGATGCGCAGCTATTCATGTCCAGCGCTAAACATCCGTGACGCGACCTATACCTAGTGAGTTTCATAACTGATCACAGATCGCTGAAGCGTTCTGAGACTAATAAGCATTTTAGTACAAGATGGAGTCTCGGTGTCTTAATTAGATGATATTCTTACTAATCGTCATTACATAGTATAAAATGAAGTCGCTTCTCTGTCTATCCCTATGTATGCTTAAATCTCTGAAACTGCGCAACCGATTTTCATGCGGTTTTATTATCAAATAGAATGATTCAAGAGGAAGGTTTATATGTATAATATGCTTAAATGCATAAAGGGATGATCCAATTTTAATGCTTTTTGTTTGAAAGGTATCTCCGTCGAGAGTTCTTAGCTATGTTTGGTGGAAATCGGTTCAGGTCTTCAAGGTCATCAGGTCGTGTGTTAGGTGTGATAGGAATGTTACACGCTCAGTTTGCTTGCTTTTTTTGGTCGGGGGTTTATGTATTTTATACAATACGTATACGTATTTTGACTGGAATCGCTTTATTAAAAACCCGTATTAAAAGCAACACAGCGCCCGTCGGAATGGAATTTATCCGACGTCGATATACCCGTCGGATACACGTCGGAACTTGTTAAATATCCGCCTTTAGCTGCCTTCATTTGTTTAGTTAGACTTGTTGGTTTGATATATTGTAAACTAGTTAACGGTTTTACCCGCGTAGTTCCCGTTCCCGGGGTAATACCGGGATATTAAGTACCCTCTGTGTTAATCCAGGGTAGCATCTATCTACACATAAAATTTCAACTAAATCGGTCCAGCCGTTTTGCCGTAGAAGAGAGGCAAACATAAAGAAAGATGACACACTTTCCCATTTATAATATTACTATGGATACAGAACATATCAATTAAATTAATATAATATAAACGAGGCATAATTTATGAACTAGCATTTCCAAGTCATTAATTATGTGAATGGCGTAAGCTTTAATATACTTACACCAAATAAAAACGCAATCAGTTTTTATGCATGTATAACCGAGGTATATAGCTAGACTTTACATCCTTTCTTAAAACACCATTGTACAATCAACTATAAAAGTATGTTAACACAAAATGTACAAACCATTTTAATATTAAAATAAATCGTTGTTTGAATAATTATTATCTCAATATTTATTTTTATATTTTATAGATTGTAATTTTGAATTTACTCATACACTTTTGTGTTCGACTGTACCTTGCGACACATGTATACGAAATGGTATAAAAATTACGCGTGTTTACCTCCAAACGTCCTTGGCCGTCTGCCAAGTGGAGATTTAGTGCGGAACAGGGAAAACAAAATTACCTTTTAAGGGTAATAAGGTACGTAAGGTAATCGCGGTATAGATTTCAAATGACTTACTTGACTTATCCCGGAAATCTGAAACGCAACTCAAATTTAAGTACATACTAGTAATAAGTATATGTTAAGTTACAGAATTTTAAATTTTATATATTTTAAAAGATGATTTTTTCCCCCTTTTTTGGTAAAAAGTGTGGGACCCGTGCGAGTTTCTTTCGCCGGGTTAGTTTCCGAACCGATGGTAGGCACCATGTAGACTTTCTGAAGGTATTTGTTTTCAAATTTATTCAGAAAATAAACATTTTTATTTTCATTAAAACTCAAACCGGCCCGATAGAAGTTTTGATAGTTCACATACAAATCTGTCAAATTACTAGACTTGAGGCGTGCTTAAATTTGATTTGCGTATGAGTATTTGAGGAATTTTATATTCCTCAACTTTAATGACCCAAAAATAATGGTTCAGAGTCCGCCGCCATCTTGGTTAGGTATCAAACCTTCTTGGTGGTAGAAGCCAGTTGGTGAGACGCGGAATTGTCGAGATGCGGAGTAGTAAAATTGTGGTGGTAAAGCGGAATAGGGCACATACGGAATTGTGGAGTTCTATTGCGGCGTCAGGAAACAAGGACAGTCGGGAAATTGGCATGCGCCGAGTTCTGAATCGCGCTTTTGATATTCGTTCGAGACAGCATATATACATCGGGGCCTTAAGGCCAGCCAGTCAGTTCGACTGGTCTAGGATCCTGCTTTTGGTTCAGAGGAAGGTTACATCCTCCTTCCTCCATAGTATTAATCTATCTATACATATAATAAAAACGTAACGAGTCGCTGTCTGTACATGGAAGATATATGAGAAAAAATATTATACTAGACCTTTATTAACCCAATAGAACCCAAAA
Source organism: Eurema hecabe (assembly GCA_026213755.1). NCBI lineage: Eukaryota > Metazoa > Arthropoda > Insecta > Lepidoptera > Pieridae > Terias > Terias hecabe. The sequence continues at coordinate 1,205,007 of JADANM010006230.1, read as the reverse complement.
CAATGATTTTTGGAATTTTTGTCTGTTTGTCTGTTTGTTTGTGCACGCTAATCTCAGAAACGGCTTATCCTATCTAGATGGGGTTAACATTTAGTGTTTAATTCATGTCAATCGTTTGATAAACAAAAAAGTTATGGCAATTTAAAGAATCACGTTGAACTCGCTGAACGTTTGTTGGCGCGGGTTAGGCATTTTCAAAAATGCTGCCCAAAGTCCCTTTTCTACGCGGGCGAAGTCGCGGGCACAGCTAGTAATATTAATAAGAATAAGGGTGAGTTGAGATCATAAAGCCATTCCTTAGTATATAAATATACTCTTGACTACGATAAATATTAACTTATGGAGTTGATAGGCTAAGTTTAAATTGTATGATTTACAATGTATCGAAAGTCTGAAACATTGACTTCTGGTTCCAAGTCACAAATGGAAATATATAAAGTTCCTCCATTTGTTTGGTCAGCTCGAGATTGCAAGAGTGTTGCAAGCTCGAAGAGTTGTACGTTCGTATTCATTACAAAACATGTTTAGGACCTGAGGTAACTCTTGGTTAGTTTTCTGGAAAAGGTTTTGGGAAAAGTAATTTGGGATTTAAAGTTTTAAAGGCTGGTAACACACTTGAGGTATCAGGACGGCGTTGATCACTTTCTCGCTATGTAAAAAAACGCATTCAAAAAAATAAACTAGTCTTAAAAAAGAAGCTTAGCCTTTAGCTTCAAAATTAAATATAATAAAGATGAATTAAGAACATAATATTTCTAACACGACACAGAATACCTCTTAAAACCACAGAGTATCGTCGTCTGGAATCTTCGCTTCAATTTTGTGAACAATATCTTTTGTATTTGTAAGGAAATTGTCTACTCTGTGACCTTTTTAGGGAAATCATCGCGTGAATTATGTTGGGGTAAATTTTTGGCACGGCAAAGCGGATTTTTTGAAATCAAGGAAATGCATGAAGAATTGAATTTTAGCTGCGGTATCCGAGCTATGAATCTGAAGTTAAATGGAATTGGAAAGATTTTATTTAACGATATAAAAAAGTTAAAGAAAATTGTCTGTTGCTTTGTTAGCATGTAAATACATATGAGTACATTATATAAAGACAAATGACATACGGCTCACAAAATATAAGTTGGAATATTCTCTATTGCTTCTCTATTGTTGGGTGAAAAGTGTGAGCTTATTTTACGCAATTTTAATAAAATACATTCATTTTTATTCATTACTAGCTGTGCCAGCGACTTCGCCCGCGTAGAAAAGTGACTTTGGGCAGCATTTTTGAAAATGCCTAACCCGCGCCAACAAACGTTCAGCGAGTTCAACGTGATTCTTTAAATTGCCATAACTTTTTTATTTATCAACCGATTGACATACCACAATATATCATTGAAAACCCCATCTAGATAGGATAAACCGTTTCTGAGATTAGCGTGCACAAACAGACAAGAATTTCAAAAATCACTGTTTTGGGTTCTATTGCGATAATAAAGGTATCCTATAATATTTTTTCTCATATATCTTCCATGTACAGACAGCGACTCGTTACATTTTTATTATATGTATAGATTTATTAAATAACAGGTTTGGGATTAAACGTCAAATTTAGTCAGCGTCAGTAAAAATTCGAGCAACTTTAAACTAATGAACGGCTGTTTCGATTTCAATTATTATATTAATTAATTTGCTGTATTATACTCATCCCAAAAAGCAGCAAACCTAGTAAAATAAGGATCGAAGTTGACGCAGATATTAAAATAGTTTTTAATTATATATAGTTAATGTAAAATACCTCGGCCATGGTAGTCCAAATTACGCTAAGAGGTCCCAACAGTGCTCAAAGTATCGTTCCAGCAAAGGAACTCTTAATAATTAAAATATTCCGCAAAACACGGAGTGGGCGACCATTAGCGAATGTAAATTTGTGCATAATGATAGGATTATACCAACCGCGGCTTAATAACACTTTGTATTTAACTCGGATTGTCGGTTAACGCTTCACAAGTATCGGCCCTTGAAACTTTGGTTAGCCACTGTTATGAGATTGGGACTTTTAATGTTACAACTGAGGATCGTCTATTGGCTAATTAACTCGGTCTTTTGACAATCATAATTAGTACATAGTATAAAACTAAGTCGCTTTCTCTGTCCCTATAACCCTTAAATCTTAATTTTTTTTTTAAACTAAGCAACCGATTCACAAGTGGTTTTTAAATTGATATAATCATTCCAAAGAAAGGTTGTATGTGTTATTATATAATATATGTATTAACATACCATAAATATTTAAGAGTTTTTTTTTCGTCTTGCTTTGTTGTTTTTTATCATAGTATGGATATAAATTTTCCCGAAGGTAATGGCACTCAGTGCATATCTGGTAGGCAGGAACGGTAAATGATTGTCACCCATCTTTTTCTTTGTCTATTTTAGCTAATATTGGTCGATAATCTGAACTATTAATTATGGCTAGCTAAATCAAATTAACGACTGTACGTCATATGAGTCCTTCTCCTACGAGGAGGAAGCGATATCTTTTAGAGGATTCCCCAGATAAAAAGTCAAAATAAAAAATAAATACTGTAATCAGAAGCTCTACTCCGAACACAATCGATTTTTACTATTTTCGATACAGTTTTTGAGCAACTTCGAATTAATATAAAAACTTTTTTGTTTCTGTTTCGATAACATTCCGATAAACTGATGTGCGATCCGATTCTTTATTAGAGTATATTAAGTCTCATAGCTCGGTTAGCAGTATCAAAAATTTTCGATATCGACGACGCATTCAGAGTATCTACTCAGAACGAATAGGTTTATCTAATTAAAGATCAGGGTCTCATTAGCAGCTAATTCAATCACACAGTTTAATGAAACGGAACCAATGAGATCGCCTTGTAACGGTCCGTTCGGTATTTTTAATTAAGATCAGTGTTTATGGGAAGGAAGAAATGTGACTTGACTGAACTTGATTGCGTTTTTAATTATGATAGAAGGTTTGTATCTGTAGTAGTATTTAAGTTTATGGATGGTGAGTGGTAATGATGGTTGAACGGCAAAGTAAAAGTAAAAGTCAAATTCAAAGTCAAAAAATGAATAACTACGATAATAGATAATAGATCATACCTGGCAAAATGACCCACATTGTTTTCCTACCGTAAAAAATCTTACCGATCATCTCCTATTAGTTACATGTAGTACGTAATTTAAAATCCAATACGTAAGAAATCTTCCCTTTGAAAGTTAAAAAAAAATCTTTCTATCAATTTATTAGATACTAGCTATTGCCCGCGACTCCGTTCGCGTGGACTTTTATATAAACTGTGACCCTCCCTTTCCTCCCTTATAATCCTCAAAAATTGTAGCCTATGTGTTATCCTGATGTATAAGCTATATTGTGGTAAAGTTTCATTCAAATCCATTCAGTAGTATTTACGTGAAAGAGTAACAAACATCCATACATCCATACATCCATACTTACAAACTTTCGCCTTTATAATAGTAATAATAGGATTGAAAGTTGTAAAAACATGGTTGGATTCTATCATTTTATTCAGTACGTAGTAACCTTATAAATATCCTCCGTAAATAGTTTTTAACTTAAACTCTATTTAAGCCGTAACAAATTTCTTCAGTTCAAGGAAGGGTTATAAAAATACTCAGCGCCGATTACCGATTCACAAGGAGTTTGCTATCAAAGTGGATAATCTTGTAACTCGATCAGACCCGTCGGTTACACCGTTTAACGTTAAATTTGTAATAACTTTTAGTTATAAACGGATTATAAGATCTGTAACACTGTTTAAATACTAATAGAGAAAGCTGTCTTTTTCTATCAAGTATTTTTAAAGGAATTGAATGAAAAAAAATTATAACCTAAATAGTTTTGATCTATCTAAGATTAAAAGAAATCAATTTAAGATAAAACATATAAATAATAAACTTAATAACGTGTAGCTTTGTTAATTAGATCTATGTATTATCACTGCTTCAAACGTGATAAGAGAAAAAATATTTTATACCAAAAACATTAAATTAGCTTCGCGCAAAGTAATATATAGATATGGTTTAAAAGTTGTTTTATAATTTTAAAGTCGGTACCAGAAAGATATATGTAGTAAAACACATATTTTGCAACATGGCGAGGCAATTTACAATTGAACAATATATAATTAATACTTGTTGGGCATAATGTTAATTATCCTTTCCGGTTTTTTTATATAGCCTATGACACTCGGCAATAATGTGGCTTTCTATTAAATCGATTCAGTAGATCCTGAGATTACCCCTTACAATTTAACAAACACACAAACTTTACTTCTTTTTAAATTTTAGTATAGATTAACATAACAGAAAACACAATGCTTTTCAAGGGAGGGGTAATAATAATAATAATAATAACTCTTTATTGTACACACAAGAAGAAATAACATAACAAGCAGCAAGAGAAAGAAAATAAATAGTACAACAGGCGGTCTTATCACTACAGTGATCTCTCCCAGACAACCTAAGACCCAGGAAAAGCTGACAAGAGAAAAAGGTGGTGTAAAATAAAAGAAAGATTATGATAGATTTACAAATATTATACATATACACATAAAAATACAAATATACATATATCCATACATACACACATATCCATATATACAATATAAAAATAAAATAGTAATAAAAATAAAAATGATGAAGATTTGCAAAAATTGGTTAAACAGTGACTTTTAAAGCAAAAACTACTACTAGTCTGATTTTTTTTCATAAGCAAGTATCTTTAAATTTATACACTAGTTTCTATTTAACTATTTGTAACAATATCTAAGCTCTATGGAAATTATTGTAACCTTACTTCTAATTTAAGGACTAATGTGCTTACAATCAGGTAACTCTCCTTTTGATCGCTTTTCTATAACGAAATATCGTAACGTTTTTCCTATAGTAAGCAAAAAATAGCATGACTCGGCGTCATTCATAATTGCTTTTGTTATTAATTGTCCCACTTCTATACACTTCATAGCTATTATCTCAAAAATGACTGCGCAAAAATGTATACAAATAATATCTTTGACTTATCGTAAAATTGTTAGAAAATTCCAGTTCAAAATTCGAGTATTTGTAATCCTAAAAAACGTCTCAGAGACAGCCCTGAAATTTTCTGAAAAAAAAAATTAAATAGAAATATAAATAAAGGTACCTAAACCCAACTATTATTACAAATGCTTAAGTAAACCTGTCTGTCTGTTTTGGCTTTCACGCCAAAACTACTAAACCGATAGTAATTAAATTTGGTAAGCAGATGCTGAGAAAAGACCCTGAGAAAAAACAGGCTGTTATTGAACTAAAAAAGACTTTTTTTTTTTTATAATATGAAGAGGAGAGACGAGCTGGACGCACTCCTGATGGTAAGAGTTACGCCAGCCCACAGCCAATGCAGTGCTACCCGGAACTTTGCTATAAAGCCCAACTCCGGGCAGGGTGCACTACACCGACGCTCCCCACTTTGAGTCATCAGATGTTAAGACTCATTAGCCCAGTAATTTCACTGGCTACAGTGCCCTTCAGACCGGAGCACAGTGACATTTTCACATCACTGTTCAGACCTACCCCCGGTACTTATTACTTACTTACTTATAAGGTCAAAGTTTATATGAAATTCCATCGGACGGAGTCGCGGGAAATAGCTAGTATTTATATAAAAACGGCTTCCAAATTAAAAGCTTATTTTGACTTAATCATTACTATTTCAAAATATAATAACAAAACCTCACCCTCAGGATAGCGTTCATTTCCAACAAAATCGAAGCTTATTCCAGTCATTATTGAAAAAAAACCTATAATTCATAACACGTCGAATAATAGACGTTTTTCTTTTCATACCGGGTCTTTCAATTTGAACAATAACTGCCTTGACAAAGTTCGGGTTTATTCTTGTTCGAATATTATATCGGCATAATGTCGCCTGAATACGGTTGGAGGTTATTGAGAGTTTGGGAACACTATTTTTAGTAGTACAATGTGGATATGCATACAAACTTTGTCATACAAACATAGTATACAACAAACTCTTTGACGTGGATGTGGCACCACACTATACCCACATTACACCACAGGGAACGGGGATGACTGAAAACCAGCGCTGCTCAGGACAACCAGCACTGATCAGCACAAGCTGAGCCAATCACCCTTTGTCTTCACCAACTTTCCACTAACCATAAATTCTTTTAGATTGTAAGTTGACTCGTGTCTTATTTTAATTTTGTATTTTTTTATTGTTAGTAGTTAGTAGATTTGAAGACAATAAAGGATATTTTATTTTTTTTATTAAAGTCGCTCTTTATTATTCAGTAGCTGTTGCTCGCGACTTTGTCCCCGTCGGTTTCTATTTCAATTATCAAAAAGATTGTTAGTGATATCTTAAAATGATTCGGCTATAATTATATTTTTACAACACAAAAATATAGATAACAGATAATAAAATATACACATAGGAACATTCGAACCAGGAGTTCCTGAGCTTAGCGCGTTGAAACAAACAAACAAACTCTTCAGATTTATAATATTAGTATAGATTTATTGTTATATAAAGACTTTATACATTGATGTAAATGTTTACATTACATTTTAAGAATACATTATGGTAACTGGCGACCTTATCAGCCAAGAGTAATCTCTTTCAGGTAACTTATTCTAATATTATAAACTAGCTGTTGCCCGCGACTCCGTCCGCGTTTACTTTCATAAAAAAATTATTCCCCTGGAAACTGGAGTATCCTATGTCCTTCTCCTGGTTCTAAACTACATCCCCACCAATTTTCAGCCAAATCAGTTGAGCCGTTATCGAGTTATAAACGGTATAACTAACACGACTTTCTTTTATATATAATAATATAGATGTGAAAGTTTGTGAAAATGTACGTATGGATGTATGTTTGTTATTCTTTCACGCAAAAACGGCTAAACCGATTTAGTTAAAATTTGGTATGTAGATAGATGATACCCTGGATTAACACATAGGATGCTTTATATCCCGGTATAGCCCCGGGAACGGGAACTACCCGGGTAAAACCGCGGGGCACAGCTAGTCTAAAATAATACTCAACATTAGTCTCTTTAAAGACTTAAGTAATATCTTAAATCAAACATATATTAATCTTTTGATTAATTAATTCAAAATTAACATTAATATAATATCAATTATAACAAGTTAGGAAGCACGTAATTCGTCTGATTTAGAGCAAATCGATAAATAGTTGGTTGAAGTCAAACATTTGGGATTTAGTTCAATGAATTGAGCTTCAATTTTCCGTGTAAATTCCTTGGTTTATTGACGGTGCACTAACTTTCATGGTCTTGAGGCGATTATAATTAATTATTGATGACCGCTTGGCGCAGTGGTAGCACAACTTTTTTGCAAGGTCGTGTGTTCGATCTTCACACCGGAAAAATATGTTTGTAATTTACGTTTGTTTTTTTCTGGGGTCTGGGTGTTGCTATGTATTGATGTATGTATTTAAAAAAAGAAAAGTATGTTTATGTAATTTATCTGTTACCTAGTTGCCAATCACATCCTCTGCTTAGCGTGGGAATTAACGACGATTTTACGAATAAGTTAAACGTTACTATGATAATAAAATTTAATTATTTTTTTAAAAACCGACAGACAGACAGCTTATAAAAATTTTTTTTGAGATGAACAAGTCATAACCTTTTATTTGATACCCCACTTGAGCATATTTGCCGACATTCAGTTTTTCTTTCCCACTTTAACCCCCCATAACTTTTAAACGGCTCAATCGATTTTCATCAAACATGTTTAAGAACACTCGCCCAAAAAACACCTATAATACAAAAAACATTAAATTGAAATCGGTTCATTCATTCGGGAGCTATGATGCCACAGACGGACAGACTCTTGCGTCGGGGGTTAAATATAAGCATCCTAAAGCGTGGATAACAAAACACGGACGAAGACGCGGCCAACAGCTAGTCTAGCTAGGTAATGTTTAAGATCGAACCGTGTTCGCTGCTCGAAGATACGGAGTTTGACAGGTTGACAAATTACACGAGCTCACAGGGCGAGCGAACAGCGCAAGGTGGCAATATTCATTATACAATTATTTATTTAAGGTATTTATTTACAACTAAATAATCATTACAGAGTATAAAATAGTTTTAGTCCAATTTAAAAGGGCTATTTTGAATTATTTTATTAATAGTTCAAACACTTCTTTCAAATAAATAGGTTCTTAATTCTTTTAGCATACAAAACTTCAATTAATAAATATTAATTAAAAATCTTAAAAATATGTTTTAGGCCTAAATTATGTACACCGTTTATGTCATGCATAATAGATAATTGTTACCTAATGTAATTGTTTGTGTATATTTAATTATGTATGATGTGGTTGTACTGAATATATAAATAAAACAAATGCGCTTTCTTCTGTCTGTCCCTATAATAATAATAATAACCCCCCCATGGGGCCACCTTGTCGTGGTGGGGGGGGCTTACGGGAAGTATGGTTCTGATCAATAATAAGTCAACAACACTTGACCAGAAATGTCAGTAACATCTTGACAATACCCTTCCCAAACTAACGGTCCCAAAACCTCATGAAGCGAAATGAAAAGTTTTAAAAGTAAGTATAATTTGCGGCCGCTTCCCGGGGGTCGCCGGGGCGCACTTGGAGCCGGTGCTGAGTGCCACAGCATGCGAACCATCGGCGACGGAGAGCTGAGCAGGCGGGCTTCCGTCGAACAATCGTCTACAGCCGACATCATTCCTCATTCACCATCATCCTCCAATAGTCCTTTTCCTTCAACCAGTTCATCTCCATACTCATTTCAAACTATTTCTTCAGCGTCAGAAGATGTTGTGCAGGAGGCAGTCGCCACTAATTCTGCACCCATCTCTGATAAGATTCGCGCACGAAAAAAGTGGACAGAAGAAATGAACAAGTTCATCTGGCGCAACTATCTTATTTTAACTAATCTAGAACGTAATACCCGCGGCTATCTCACCACACTCCATCAACAGTTTTTAGAAAAATTCCCAGAAATGATTGTAAGCAAACAAAGAATTGGAGACCAACGACGCGCCATAGTGAATAACCACCTTATCACACAAACAAAATTAGATGAAATAAGAGAAGAGGTTTCTATGATTCTCAACGACCAACCACTAGAATTACCTCAGTTAGAAAATAATGGTAGCCGTATGAGATGGTCAAACGAAATAAACGAAGCAATTATTAGGATTTACTATGAAGTTACCGAAATTGAAACTAATTTGATAGCCAATAGAAAGAAGTTACACCCAAAATTCACAGAAGAATATCCACATCTAGATCATATATCAGAACAAAGGCTATCAGACCAAAGACGAGCAATAGTTAAAAATAAAATGATTAGTGAACATAGGATACAAGAAATCAAAACGGAGGTGGAGTCCAAAATTCAAACCACAATTAACAGATTAAACCATTATACACAATATCAAGAACTTAATTTAACTGACACAATGACAACACAGGATAATACACAAGATATAAGTTTAATAGAAAAAAGTCTAAATGAGGAAATTACAGAAAATTCAACCCAGACAGTAAATATTTCCAACCCTAACAATTCTGATTCCATATATACTCTACATCCTGAATTTCAGCAGATAATTACAGAACGTTTTATAGAGGTTAGTGATCAGTTTAAAGATACAGATCCAGTTTCACGACCTTTTATCCCAAAACAAAAGACCTCCAAAAAGCTTGCATTAATAGTCAATCACATCAATAAAGAAATCCTTCCCAAGTACTTAAATATTGAACTTGATTTTATAGGACTACAAACCATAATTTATTCCGCGGCATACACAGCAGCAACCTGTAACGGTACAAAGATAAATCCAGATAAACCACTACGATCTCAGAATTCAAAACCATCGTGGCAAATAAGATTAGAGAAGAAGATACAGAACCTTAGATCAGATATAGGTCGGTTAACACAATACATTCATGGCAATAGAGGTAGAAACATAATAAAGACAGTAGAACTAATAAAAACAAAATATTCTATACATGCACAACATGATAACAATAACACACAACCTGAACATTATTTAGACACTTGTTACGGCTGCGCAACCCTAAAGGATCGCTGTGTCGGCGGGTCCCACGAGAACGCGGATTGCCGACGCGGCTAAATTCCAATTACAATAATTCTTAGAGTATATTCACATTTTTATTTTATATAATTTTTATTCACTCTTAACCGAGCTTGCATCGAGCAAGTACAGGTGTTAGTTAGTTATAAGTTTTATTTTAATAAATTACTTTTAAGTACTATTTGGTTTTTTTTGGGGCCTTCGGCTGTGCGAAACATAATTGGCGCAGTCGGTAGGATCCTCAAAAAACTGTGGCATAGATAGTTAGTTACCGCGCTATCGCTACTGGAGGATCCAGAATCTACGGTTTCCACGGACCGGAGGCGAAATCTAAACATTGATCCCGAAAGAAGCCGGATATGTTAATGTGAGTACATAGAATGGTTCTGTGTTACTTATTCCTTTAATTTTAATCCTATATTGTATTTTTTGTGTCCAAGATTTTCCATCCTAGGGAATCTTCCTCCCGAGAGCCTGCATCGAGTAGGTTTTCTCGTAGGTCTTATATAGATAATAATTGTAGGAATTTAAATATGTAGGTTAGATAATATTTTAGAAGAAATGGCCGTGTACGACCCTGATACAATTTTCAAGGCCTTACGCCCAGTTCCCGAATTTGACGGGAACCCGAATATTTTAACGCGATTTATAAAGATATGTGATTTAATTGTTAATCAGTACATAAGTACAGGACCGGGTAGCGAGTTAGCTAATATATGTTTAATTAACGGAATTTTAAACAAAATTACCGGTTCTGCCGCGCGCTTTATTAATTCCAATGGTATTGCCGAAAATTGGGCAGGTATAAGATCCGCTTTAATTAATAATTTTTCCGACCAGAGGGACGAGACCTCTTTATACAATGATTTGGCTCTTTCCATTCAGGGGTCTTCAACTCCACAAGAGTATTATGAAAAATGCCAGCAGCTTTTCAGTACCATAATGACGTATGTTTCACTTCATGAAACATTAGATACAACAATTGAGGCGAAACGTGCATTATATAAAAAAGTAGCTTTGCAAGCGTATGTTCGCGGTTTAAAGGAACCTTTAGGGTCGCGTATTCGGTGCATGCGTCCCGAATCTATGGAGAAAGCGCTCGAATACGTGCAGGAGGAATTGAACGCATCATATTTGCAAAGTAAGGCTAGTATTAACACAAGCAGCTCTAATAAATTCGATAGAAGGCAATATAATATGGCTACGATACCCCAATATTCATTTAGTAATTCTCTTACCTCAAAAGCCGATCAATCTACACCAATACCTATATTTAAAGCGCAAATACCTCTTCAAGGTCAAGCACGCCCGCCAGTTAATAATTTCTCTAGACAGCCGACGCGAACGCAACAAATGTTCCGTGCTACTCCACCTAACTATAATCCGAATAGTAATATGTTCCGACTACCCCCACGTCCCCAACCAAATAATTTTAAAGGTCCTACCCCAATGAGTGGCGTCAGTCATTACGTCGTAAAGGAATCTTCCCCCACTGGACATGACTGGCGTAAACATGGAAATCCACCCCCTACGAACTACTTTAAAACTCGCGACGTTAATGTTAATGACTGTGTACCATATGACTATTACTCCTCATACTATGACTACTATGACACGGATTATAATGAATATTATGCTGACTATACAGATGACTATAATTTTAACTATGATGAAACTTATTACCAAAATTATGACATGCCTGCGGGAAATGTGTGTGAAATTGACGAAAGTAATAATACAAACCTACAGACAGACTCCACTGACACTGAGGATTTTACAAAAACCAGGCCCATAAAAAAGCCAAGATAGAAATTAACGTGCAAACACAAAGACAGCTTCCTTTTATACAAATTTCAAATCCACCTTTAAAACTTTTAATAGATACTGGCGCGAATCAATCGTTTATAAGCCCAGA
>JADANM010006230.1:1145656-1161773 GCA_026213755.1 Eurema hecabe | reverse complement strand
GTAAAATTAATGGGGACATTTGAATACTTTCCATTGTATACTGTATATACTTGTATACTGTATATACTTTACATTTGTATAATGTATATATGTACTATGTAAACTACGCTTTATAACGTAGCTGAATATAAAGCATAGTTCACACGACCCTTAAACAGTAACGCGGTAATTTATCATTTTAATAAATTAACCCCCGACACACTCGCGCCTGACCGCACCTGTGCTTTGTTAATTTATTCATTAGATAACTTCATAATGTTACAATTTCTATGAAAAACTAGCTTTAATACGTGACGTTGTCTGCATAGCAAGCGGTTCAAAGATTCCGTATTTGACAATGATATTATATTAAATAGATATGTTATAAGTGCAAAATTTTGAAGACGCAAAATCGTACTAATACAAGACGTCTAACTTTTAGGTGACTGGTTGCCGGTGCATTCACAAGCAACTGATAAATCTCTTTTTGTCGTGTTGGTTTTATCATTTATCTATTTTCTATCGTTTTGACTTGTATGTATGTGTACCTTCTTCGGTGGATTTGTATGGGTAAAATATATCTATTTTTTAATAACATTGTTTCTTGAACTCGCGTTGTCTGGAAGAAATAGCTTACATCCATACAGGCTACCATACTTCACATGTGGAGTCTGTATTTCTTGTATGTATGTTTGTGTTGTTACTAAATGTAATAAATACATTAAGCACATGTCTTTATAAACATCGTCTTTCGCTAAACTTTAACTAGAAAAAAATAAGAACGCTTTACATTTCCTTTACTCGTACACACGACTGCGAACGTTTCTTTCATTTATTTCTTGTTCACCTTAAATTCCTTTGCTTTTCTCCCACATATAATTAATTAAGCGCAAAACATTTTAAACCCGAGAAAACGTGTTAGCATTCACGTAATTACACGTACGGACAAAGAGAGTTTACTGCAAAGAGGAATGCCGGTTTATTTTTTTAATTATTATAATACCGTACAATTAACGAACGTCTTTACTTTACGGTAAGGCGCGGTCGTTAAAATGTTTGGTATTTCGAAAACTTTTCTTCGTATATAATGCGTATTTTATTGTATTATCTATACTAATATTATAAAGCTAAAGAGTTTGTTTGAACGCGCTTATATCAGGACCTACTGGTTCGAATTGAAAAATTCTTTTTTAATTGAATAAACCATTTATCGAGGAAGGCTTTTGGCTACATAACATCACGCTGCGACTAATAGGAGAGTAGAAATAATGAAAAATTGATGGGGACGAAGTCGCATAGACTGATAGTCTCTTAAAGATTGAAGCATACCTACAAAGGGACAGACATATTTTTGAGTTATTATGATATCGGTTCATCCGTTCGGGAGATATGATGCTACAGACAGGCAGACACGTCAAACTTAAAACAATACTCCTTTTACGTTAAAAATAAAGACCAAAACAGACACGAAATGAAAGCAAAAGTTTCCTTAACAATTTAAACAGTAGGAACTTATTTCTATTTTATTAAAAACTCCTTGCTAAAAACAAACTAATACTTCATACTCAGTGGAACAATAACGGGTAACTATATCACAAAAGGCCACAAAACTTTGACGAGTTCTTGGCAAATCGCCGACGGGAGTTGGCAACACTGGGTTTTATTCATGCAGTCGGTTATGACACTCTGTTTAAAATTCCACTAACACACTGTGATACGATGTTGCCAGTTGACGCGCTCCCGAATAAGTTGGGAATATTTTTGCGTTCGAATTTGTATTTTGAAATGGGTTTGTTTTCTTCAATCATATTATGTTGTGTATAAAATTGTTGGGTACAAGGTTTGTAGGAGTTTTTTTGGTGTAAATGTTTTATTATAAAGAATTTTACTTTTATTTCAATCTTAAAATTTGATACTCTGATATAGTATTGACCCTGATCTTGTTTTTGACTTAAAGTTTGATTTCGACTTTGACTTAAAATTGGATTTTGTCTTAGACTTTTTTTTACTTTCACTTTCACTTAGAACTTGATATTGACTTTGACTTTTGAGCTTGACTTTGACCCTGACCCTGATTATGACTTTGACATTGGCCTCGCCTTTACTATAAACGACCAGCCCCTAAAGAACGTTATGTATTTAAAATATTAAAAGAATAAGAAAAACGGTGGCTTTTCTTTTCGTTTCAACCTTTTTTCCTCGTCAAGAGATTAACGCATTTATTATTTATACGAAAGCCTTCAATAATACCGTCTCAAAGGATTGCTACAGTTACAGAAAATGTAATTCCAGTATCTTTAGACTCGACTTTAATACTTTTTATTTTCATAAAAATGCTAATCCGTAACAGGTATTAATGTAAATAGGTAATGTTGATTTTCTTGAAATTCTTTTACCAATAGAAAATACTATTGTAAAAAAATGGTATCACTTTTAATAATCATTATTTTCTCTTTGTAATCTGGGTCATCATTTTTTTATAGTCTGTGATACAGGCTGTCATATGTCATCTGTAAATATGTATTTTTGAAAATTAAAAAATCTATTAACAATACTAACACTACTATAAAATCAAGAAACTAGTTTTAATTAAGTATAATATATTACTAGCGGACCCGTGCCCACTTCGTTGGGCATAATGTTAACAATCCCTTTTTACATAGCCTATGACACTCATCAATAATGTGGCTTTCTATCGGTGAAAGACTTTTAAAATCGCTTCAGTAGATTCCGAGATTACCCCTTCATCATCTCAGCCTATCCCTGTCCACTGCTGGACGTAGGCCTCATTCAGGGTGCGCCAAAGCTCCCGGTCCTCTGCCTTCCGCATCCAATCCCAGCCTGCAATCTTCTTCAGGTCGTCGGTCCATCGGATTACCCCTTACAATTTAACAAACAAACAAACTTTACTTCTTTATTTGTTATTTATTTATTTATTCTTTGTTACAACTTACAATATAGATATTACAATATTAAACAATCTTAAACTATTGGAAATTTTGTAAGCGGCGGTATTAGTATAAATTGTAAATTGTAAGGAATAAACGGTTTTTTTTTTTTTATTTTATGAACTAGCTGTTGCTCGCGACTTCGTCCCCGTAGATTTGTTTTTCCATTATTTCTTCGCTCCTATTAGTTGCATCGTGATCTTATGTAGCCTAAAGCCTTCTTCGATAAATTGTTTATTCAATAAAAAGAGAATTTTTCAATTTGAACCAGTAGTTCCTGAGATTAGCGCGTTCAAACAAACAAACAAACACTTCAGCTTTATATATTAGTATAGATATGTATTTTAATATAAAATAGTCTTTGTAAAGTTACAAAGCTTCAAAGATTGCATCCAGAATTACAATGAAGCTAGTTAAATTGAATTTATAGTCGTATGTCTATCAAAGTGATATTTCACTATTGAGACACGTCCGCACACTCCGGCTGTCGACAGTCGAATGCCATCTTTTAATCTTTACCATTGTATATTGTGGTCGCGTCATTTATGTTTAGCGCTGGACGAGAATAGCTCCGCATCGGTAGAATCGCGTTCATAATTGACGTATTGGTGCGAGAAAGTCAACACGACTGGGACAACCAATCAACGCTCGCGCACCCGACGATCACGCGCCGTCCCCTCGATACCTTATTTTTGACTTCTGCACAGGTTTCGTTCAGCGCTAAAGATTCGTGACGCGTACTATACCTCCTTACATTACGCATGGTATACAATAAATTCGATATCTCTCCCTACGATCTTTAAAACAACATTATAATTGTATGTTTAGAATAAAAACAGCTAGAACTGTAATATTTCGAAATAGACAATTTTGTCTACTTACACAGATCATACTAATACAATCCATACTAATATTATAAATGCGTTAGTAGCTCTGTTTGTCTGTTGCACTTTCACGCCAAAACTACTCAACCGATTGTAGTAAAATTTGGTACACAGATGGTCTGGAGCCTGAGAAAAGACACTACTATTTTTAACTGGAAAGGGTTAAAAGGGGGGGGGGCCAAAGTTAATATGACAGTCTCAAACTACATCCGTAAATCGTCAGCAGATCGTCTTTTCGGTCTTCTTACCTTTCTTTTTCGATTAGCACTATCCAGAAAAGACCAAAACAAATAAAATCTTTAGCTATATAAAATTATATTATATTATTGTATACCATTTATTTTTTATGTATTGTTATATTGTTTGTGTTCTGGAATAAATGTTTCTTTCTTTCTTTCTTTCATAACAGCTTAGCTTCGAAGATTGTATCTTACCGCAAAGCGATCTTGCTTCGGATTTTTTGCAGCTTTAAAGCGAATTGAAAGCATTGTGGTCGGCTAATCCGGATCACGTTCTTTAAATAAGGTTGATTTCTCTGTAATACGATATTTTATACGACCGCTTGGCGCAGTGGTAGCACAACTGCTTTCTGCACGAAGGGTCGTGCTCGATTCCCACACGGATAAATATATTTGTAGTTTACATTTACATTTGTATTTTTCTGTGGTCTGGGTGTTGCTATGTATTGTATGTATGTATTTACAAAAGAAAAGTATGTATATGTAATTTATTTCGTTATCTAGTTGCCATAACACAAGCTTCTGCTTAGCTTGGAACTAGATGGCGCTGTGTATAAATGGCCGGAAAATATTTATTTATTTATTTATTTATAGAACTATACATACTAATATATAACTAAATTGATGTGTTGCTTTTCCTGCCTTGTTTGGAAGAGATCACTTATAAATGGTAAGGTTAGCTTATCATAATATCATTGTAATTAATGAAAATTACTTACTTTTTGAAGTACAATTACGAGTATTTGCACATACCTGAAACAATATACAAATAATAAGTTATTAAATGACAAGTCTTTGTAATCAATACTTCTATACTAATATTATAAAAAAGTTAAGTTTGTGTGTTTGTTAAATTGTAAGGGGTAATCTAGGGGCCTACTGAACCGATTTTAAAATTTCTTTCACCAATAGAAAGCCACATTATTGCTGAGTGACATAGGTTATACAAAACCGAAAAAAAGGATTTTTAATATAATGCCCGACGAAGTGGGCACGGGTCAGCTAGTATTTTATAAAATATATGTAATACTTACACGTTACATGTATTTCAATTATAATTATTTTGTAACATAAAACTAAATAACAAACTTGCCTGAAATGTATCTATAAATTTGGATAACTAATTAATATGAAAAAAGGCCTCTTCGAAAAAAAACCTCTAACGATATCTGTTATTAAGGGCCAGGCTTTGTAGACGCTTCAAGAGGACAGAAGGTTATATAAAGGCTCTCAACGGCAATAATAAAAACCAGCCTACTAGTATTTACAACCCACTTTAGATCATGATATTTATCTCTGTATTATCTTGAATTTATATTAAACTAGCTGTTGCCCGCGACTCCGTCCGCGTTTACTTTCATAAAAAAATATTCCCCTGGAAACTGGATAAAAAGTATTCTCCTGGTATCCTATGTCCTTCTTCTGGTTCTAAACTACATCCCCATCAATTTTCAGCCAAATCAGTTGAGCCGTTATCGAGTTATAAACGGTGTAACTAACATGACTTTCTTTTATATATAGATGTATATATGTAGAAGATCCGAAGTATAGATTGGACGAAGTTCTAATGAGTCAGAGTACCTACTATCGAAATCAGCTTAGTAATTCCAGAGGCGACTTCGTAATACAATCTACTTTTAAAAATAATTTGTCCATACTTAATATTATAAATGCAAAAGTAGCTCTGTCTGTCTGTCTTTCCATCACGCTAAAAACTACAGAACCGATTAGAACGAAATTTGGTACACAGATGGTCTAGAGCCTGAGAAAGAACATAGGCTACTTTTTAACTGGAAAATGGTTAAAAATTGGTCAAAGTTTATATGAAAGTCCACGCGGACGGAGTCGCGGGCAACAGCTAGTACTATATACTCCTAAAAATAACTAGTATATTATAGAGATAACAATTATTGATTATATCATATTTATAATATAAATATAAATCGAAAACGATTTTTATTTCTTATTTTTAGAAAATCACTTGAAGTAGGTACGAAAATAGTTCTTAAGAATAGAGAAAAGGACAGCTGTATAGATAAGGCTACAGGTACAGCGTGAACTAAGTGGCGAAGCTTCAGCTAGCTTTAACAGCTTCTATAACATTGAATTCACAGAAAACTGTAACCCGATTCCATAGCAAAAGCAACTTTCCTCAAATATCAATAGAAAAAATCCCAAAGCATAAATATTCATTCGACACAATAAAACATAGTACGCAGAGCGTAGGTCGATCTCCCGGGCGAGCTCTCCCAAAGATAAGGGAAAAATGTTTGTAAAAATTCACCACATTTGTATAATATTACCATAGTTTTTGTTAGATAACAGTCTGAACTGGCCGAACGCTCTATTTACGTAGATTTTATTTCGTTTAATATATGCGCTTTTTACCGATTCGTATATTTTCTATAAATTTTTTCTTGGCACTTGATTTTCATTTGGTAAATAGTAATAATAGTTTAGGACGATTTTTTTATCACAGCGCCATCTAGTGGCACGCTAGCTTAATTACTACGATAAATAGCATACCTGTTCTTTCGTAAATAGTCGCTCGCATATGTTATGCATGTATTAAACATATAAACCTTCCTCTGGAATTATTCTAACTATGAAAACAAACCGCATGAGAATCGTTTGAGTAGTTTCAAAGATTGAAGCATACATAGGGATACTAGCTGTTGCTCGCGACTTCGTCCCCGTCGGATCTATTTCTATTATTATGTTATAGTGAGTCAATCTTAGAAGATAGACATATACTGTCGCGGAGTTTTTTAAGATCATTTAAAGAGAAATAATTCTTTCATACATATTATTTTTGTATCTTGAACCGTTTTCGCAGCGCACGCAAAAGAAGCCCTCAAAGATAAATAATTTTTCCCGTTTCTTCCATATTTTCCATTACATCTTCGTTCCTATTAGTCGCAGCGTGATGTTATTTAACCTTAAGCCTTCCTCGATATATGGTCAATTCAACAAAAAACGAATTTTTCAATTCGAACCAGTAGATCCTGAGATTAGCGCGTTCAAACAAACAAACTCTTCAGCTTTATATATTAGTATACATTGTAGGGGTATTGGGACAGAGAAAGCGACTTTGTTTTATACTACATAGTGATGATGACAAAGCAACAAATGGACCTCACAAAAATACAATTCTAAACCACAAAATTATTAGCTATTCCTTTTTAAGCGGAATATTTCATTATTACAATAGAATAGATCAAGATGAAGACGCATTGTGGACGCTCTCTGCCCTTCCACAATTACAAAATAAATTAAAGAATTTTCTAGACATTTTAAAATAACCTTTCTTCGTCTCAGTTAAATATACCTATTTAATGTAATACACAGCGCAAGTACAAAGCCCTCTACATTAAGGCTTGAATTGTTAATGGCCTTTGAAAGAAAACTATTAAACCGGTCTTAGCTATGAGTGCTTGCGTAACGACGTTGCTAAATAAACTTTTGTTTTTCTTAATATTACCTGATGGTAGTAGAACGTTTTATTAAATAAAATAAATAAACTGTGCGCTTTAAATTAAATTTTATTTTAATTTTAATTAAGACTGGCAATACCGTAATAGCTAGGTATATGGTTCGGAATGTCAACGTCAAACGTCAAACCTGTCATCTGTCAGAAGTGCTTTGGTAGTGTTTTGTTTGTGTTATTGGCGGTGTGTGCAATAAATTACAATGGTCGATATTTGGCTGTGGTATTAGAAGCACGTGTTGTTGATTCCTATAACCAAATATCGACCCTGAAACTTGTTTTATATACATTGTGGTAACTCAGCACTACCACTTCACCAAGAAAGGAGAAGAAATTACAATTAAACAATATGGCGGATAATAAGAAGAGATAATAAGATTAGAAGAATTGTCACTTATATTTCTTGTTCATTTCATTAAATGTCTTTAGTATAACTTACATAGATTTACCGGGGGTAGGTCTCTTTCGCAGGAGACCGACTGGGTGGGTACCCCCACAGTGCCAGACATTCTACCGCCTGAACAGTGATGTGAAAATGTCACTGTGCTCCGGTCTGAAGGGCACTGTAGCCAGCGTGATTACTGGGCCAATGAGTCTCAACATCCGATGACTCAAAGTGGGGAGCGTCGTTGTAGTGCACCCCTGCCCGCAGTTAGGCTTTATAGCAAAGTTCCGGGTAGCACTGCATCGGCTATGGGCTGACGTTACTCTTACCATCAGGAGTGCGTCCAGCTCGTCTCCTCTCTTCATATTATAAAAAAAAAGATATGATTACCTAATAGTCATTAACTTTCATCTATATAGGTACTTTGTAGGCGTGTGTAAATTTAACCTAGCCAAAAATAGATCCGGTTTAAAAGGAAACCCTTTGCCCAGTTAAGTAATTTGCGCCCATGAATAGTAAAGCTTAATTAATTTCCTTCGAAAACTAAATTGTATTATTTTTGGTCAGTTTTAGCTCAATTAGACGTGGGCTTTTACGTTTAACAATGTAGTATTAATGTGTGGTATGTATTATTTTTAGGAGCCGCTGAAAATCAGCGTTGGAGATGTCCAATTGGCAGTTTCAGCATTTGCTGAGTAACTTTGTGTCTTCTAATCTTTTTACGGAGGAGGAGAGGAAGAGAGGAATTATATATTGTATTATATTACTAGCGATCTGCCCCTGCTTCGCACGGGTTCCACTTCATAATGTCCTCATACACAACGTTCACTGCTTTTTTGTCAACCCGACCCGCGGCCGGTCGGGGGTCGGTACTCCTTTTTAAATTTGTAATATCTTCGGAAATATTCACTTAAAAGACATGATGTAAAAAGCATATTGATCCTTAATAAATGTCCAATTTATTTAACGTATTTAATTGGATAAGGATTAATGCTGTATAGTGTAAAAAACGTTCTTATTTACGACATCACATTAGAAACCCCTAAATTTATCAGTCTTTCTTTACTATATTATGCACGTATTATACATATAAACCTTCCTTAAGAATCACTCTTTCTATTAAAAAAAATTGCATCAAAATCCGTTGGGTAGTTTAAAAGATCTAAGTATACATAGGGACAGACAGATAGCGATAGCGACTTTGTTCTATACTATGTAATGATAAAAAACTATTAAATTATTTCTATATACTAAATGAAAATGAGTAGGTATTACTTTATAGGAAGCAAATTTATTTTTTGCTTTTTAGTTTGAAGTGGATTTTATCCTTTCTGTGTTGATTTATAGCTTACTAGTTGTTGCCCGCGACTCTGTCCGCGTGGACTTTGATATAAATTTCACCCCCTCATTATAAAGTTTTCATTTTTTTTAAGATGTATTCCGCTATTCAGGGCGGCAAATCCAACGAGCCAAAAAACATGAAAATTTGTCCAGCCGATCTCGAGTTATAAGTGTTGTAACAAAGCCGTCTTTGTTTGTTTGTATATATATAGATTTGTCTTACTGTAGTGCCTTTCTTCTATCAACCTCTTATTATTATGTCAACGAAAATTTGAAGCTTAGGGATACCAGTATAAGCCTTAGTTTCCAACTTTTTAAAGGGAAATTGAAACACGCTACATTGTAAATTTCAAAACAATAATGTTGAATGTTTTTAACTGAGCAAACCAGCATTTGTATCAGCTAACTGCGTTTAAATGCAAAAGTTAGTTAAACATTGTTTTTAGTTATTCTCGTGTTCTAGTAAGCGCTATGTTTAAATGCTTGTTCAATGTTAGTGGCAATTATAAATTGGGTAATAGTTTCACGTTCATAACTATACTGGGTAAAATGTTTATTTGATTGTGTTTGCGTTGTTTTACAATTTCGTGTTTTATTTTTAGCCTCCGACGCAAAAACGACGGGCTGTTATAAGTTTGATGTGTGTGTGTGTGTGTCTGTTAGAGGCAACGTCGCTCGTAAACGGATGATCCGATTTTAATGCGATTTTAGTTGGAGTGTTCTCAGCTATGTTTGGTGGAAATCGGTTCAGGTCTTCAAGGTCATCAGGTCGTTTGTTAGGTGTGATAGAAATGTTACACGCTCAGTTTGCTTGCGATTTTCGGGGGTTTGTGTATTTGTAATACTGACTTGTTAGTTATATTGTTAACATGACGTTAATGGAATAGAGGGAGAAAAAATAAATAGATCTATTCTGAATATTTTTTCATCGGTGGTTTCTCCAGCTTCCTTGATTTTTTTTAATATTTTAATAGTTATTTTTATATTAGAGACACTGATGCATGTGATAAAGAAAATAGTATCAAAAACGGTCTAGTCGCTAGAGCTACAAGTATAAGAACAAAACATACTTCAGCTATCGTTTACGCTGTACCTATACCCTACACCTACAAATTTTTGCTTTGAAATTTTAAGGTCATTCTCTTATGTCTAGGAATTTATAAAAAAATATTATGCAAATCGTTTCAACTAGTAACAGTTGTCGAGTTATGCGCTAACCAACATCTTTTGCGATTCATCGACCGCTTGGCGCAGTGGTAGCATAACTGCTTTCTGCGCGAAGGGTCGTGGGTTCGATCCCCACACGGGAAAAATATATTTGTACAAAATACAAATGTAAATTACATTTGTATTTTCTGGGGTCTGGGTGTTGCTATGTATTGTATGTATGTATTATATGTAATTTATTCCGTTATCTAGTTGCCATAACACAAGCTTTCTGCTTAGCTTTGAACTAGATGGCGCTGTGTATAAATGTCCTGAAAATATTTATTATTTCTTATTATTACAAAGCTTTTAGCCACATTAAAAAACTTATCCTCGATATCCCAAGTGCATTAACCGACTTAAAAAAGGAGATTTCTGAATTCGATCGTATAGATGCTTTTTTATCCTAACTGAACGAGTACACTAGCTTTTCCTCCCTTCCTTTTGAATAGCAGGCTTTAAAACTAGCATGCAAATCTATTTCAATCGTGAAAAGGTCGTACTCCCGAGAAATACTAATTCCCGAGTCTTTTCGGCACAAAGTCCTCTCATTCAGGCGTTTTGAACACCTCGAAAGGGTCTTTGAAGCTATTCAGAATGGAACGCTCAATCAAAATGTGGAGGTATCTTTTTGGATCTAACTCGATAACACTGAGCTTCACTGACTCTATGGAGAGTCTCATACCTTTGGTACTAATCCTACCAATTACTATAAATGTGAAAGTCTGTTAGAATGTATGTATGGATGTATGTTTGGTATTCTTTCACGTGGAAACGGGTGGACCGATTTAGTTAAAATTTGGTGTGTAGATAGGTGATATGCTCAATTAACACATAGGATACTTTTTCTATGTGTTAATCGAGCATATCGAGCTTTTCCCGGAATTTCCCGGGGAACGGAAAATACCCAGGTAAAACTGCGGGGTACTGCTACTATACTATAATATAACCTCCAAATTGGTATAAAGTTCGTTAACCCCAGAGAAATAAAGTGTCAACCTTACAACGATATCGTCACGATCGCGTGTCGCACCCGTCCCGTGACGCACGACATTTGTCACTCCAAACAAGATGATTATCACTTAATAAATATTTCATTAGCACACATTAGCGTCGTTCGTTAATTTTAACTCGATAACTTGAGTAGTTTTCGTAATAATTTTAGTGGAATACGAAATGTATTTTTTTGTTTTATTTCAAGGAATATTGTTTTATGTTACTATATATTTTACTAGCTGTTGCCCGCGACTCCGTCCGCGTGGACTTTCATATAAACCTAACCTAACCTATAACTATAAGGGGGGCCCTTATAAACCTATTTTCCAGTTTGTTTGTTTGAACGCGCTAATATCGCGCGAATATCAGGAACTACTGGCTCGAATTGAAAAATTATTTTTTTATTGATTTGACCATTTATCGAAGGCTTTAGGCTACATAACATCACGCTGCGACTAAGAGGAGCTAAGAAATAACGAACGGGACGAAGTCGCGAGCAACACCTAGTAATATATAAAACATTACAAAAAAAATCATCACATTTGACGTGATGTAATCTCTTAAGTATTTTTATATGAATGCCCTTGAATCCAAAGTCAACCCATAATTCTTGCTTAGGGCCATTTATAATTGTTATTTGGGATCCATTTAACTACATCTAAGCCCTTCCAGGATCTGGCAGCAAATAAGTCAATGTCTTAAATCTCGAGGTGCGAGCCGCGGGCCACGATTAATGACCGCCTTAAATTTATAGCCCCCTGGTACATCTATCGTTGGTTTTCATAGAATTGTTTTGAGTTTTTAACCAACTTAAAATTAATTATAGAAAAGTAGGTGGTATAGCTATGGACTATATCGGCCGAAATATTTACTCGTGCTAGGCCCAATAGCATCAGTTTCCCGCAGAAAACTGGCATTATACTCAGACTTAGTTCAGCCATTTTGACGTGTCTTAAAGCTCATCAGTGATTGTATACGTTCTATTATAAAAATTAATTAAAAACCAAATACATAAAATTTTTGATTAAATATCGTGAGTGACGTTATGTTATCCTATTGTAGTAAAATAATAAAGAGCGGATAAAAAAAATTCTATATACTTATATAGAAAGCTGAAGAGTTTGTTTGTTTGTTTGAACGCGCTAATCTCAGGAACTACTGGTTAGAATTGAAAAATTATTTTTTATTGAATTTTTTATTGATAGAATCACGCTGCGACTAATAAAAATAAAATAATGGAAAAACAAATCAACGGGGACGAAATCGCGAGCAACAGCTAGTAAACTCATATAATGTGAATAATTATATTTTTATCTATCTGTTAAGTGAGCATATGGGCTATATCGTCCCAAATATTTTTAACACGTTAAATTCCCTTAGCTACTATTCTATAAAACACACAATGAAATTCCTCTGGACAATTGGGCCCTTGTTAATCAGGGCAGGGTTAACATTACCGGGATTCTTTACGTTCACCTAATTTTCAATAACCCTTTGAAAGACATAAATTCATTAGGACACGAACGTAACGTGGGGTCTTTTCGACCTTTGAAGAGGGTTTTGGCGAAAACGAATGAAACTTCCCAATAGGTAGAATTCCAATGTGGGTTCCGATGTATGTTTCTTCACCATTTAATTAAATTGATATGTCACTTTTTTTCTCGTTAATGAGAAAGTCCTGTAAAACCCAACCAAATGAAAAATCACTTCGCGTTCAGCTGGTGCCGCATACAGGAGTTTACAACACAAATTTGTTGGGTTTTCTTTATTAATGATACAAGCTGAGCTAGCGGTTATAAGGGGTTTATATCGTAAATCTTAACTTCTATAATAAAAGCTATTCTGAAGATCTGTGTATATTTAACAATAACGTTCAAGCAAAAACAAGATATTAAATGAATTTGGATTAAGTATGGCTTGATGGTTTATACACACCAACACACAAACGTAGCCCTTTAATTAGTACAGATATGATAAAAATAATTTGTCCAAATGTTTGAAAATATATAAAAGATCTTTTTATTCTGCAAATATAAAAATATGTGAAACTAAACAACAAATGTTTAGTAATAGCTAGTTAAATATTAAATTTTTATAATCCTCAAAAAAATCGTTACAAATCACATAAAATAATTTTTTTTTACATATGTCAAACTTACCAAAATACTACAAAAATTATCTTTGACCTTGAAGGTCGCAACCTTTACGAAGAACCTCGACGAGTCTTGAATCAATCGGAACGGCGCTAATATGCACTCTCGAATGAATTCTTCATTTTCTGGACCCTTATTAGCCAATTAACTTAATGGTTTACTATTACAATGAAACATAAACTCACTTTATGCACCAAAAAAAAGAATATTCAATCGAGATTACAAATAGACGCCGTCAGATTCCCACCAAACCTCCTAACTCATTTTTCTGCAAAATATTACCCTATTAAAAATTAAATTTCCACGTACTAGAACATTAACCTCCCGACGTTTCCTCCATAATTAAAGTAGATATAATTACACATTAAGAGTCGTTGGGGTCATGTTGAACACGATTTGTACGTGACACGTCTTCAGAATTAAGTGATGCGGTTGAAATTATTTTACTTTGTTTTATTGTTAACTTTAAGTGTTGCTATTTGCATAAGGACATATTATATCTACGAGATAATTTTCTGCAATGGTAACTCAACTGTCTTTAAGAGATTAGCATTCACAATTATTTTTCTTCCTCTATTCGACGTCGTTCTATCAAAAATTTACCCGGTAATTTTTCGATGAAAAAAAAAAGAATTGGCGAAATTGTTCTATACGTTGTTAAGTTATGCACGTCGTTGTTATATTATAAATAATTTATTAATTAAAACATCTTCTTCAAACAGGGTACCACAATTTTTAGTAAGACACCATCAATTACCAAATAGTTTCCTTTACTTTTCATGATATACAATATACATACTTTTAATTAAAAACAAAACGCGTAGAACCTTCTAGAACGCGAGTAAGCAGCCAGCTCTCTCGCAATTGTCCACATATCTTTCGGGTTTTATTAAATGCGTCACAGACCGTGAATCAATAGTTTTTCTCATAGCTCCCTTGCGTCAGCTGCGACGCTTATCGCATTCCGATCGTATATGTTAGCAGTTAGAAGCTTTAATATAAGGGAAACACGCTAAGGAAGCTATGTATGTATGTTATATCTGAGTGTGACGCGCAATTTTTTCCAATGTATTTCCGAGGTAATGCCTGGCTTGTAATAATCGGTGAACGATTTCGAATTCGATTTGACAGATGACAGATTCATTTTTGACGTGAAACGTCTTTAAAATTGCGCCAAAACATACGGGTTTAAAAAGTGGACCGTAATGAAAGGGTCTATATCATCGTACCTTAATAATTAAAAAACTATTAGTCTTAGAAACTAAAATGTGGTGTGAATATTTCACTTATATAGTCGGCTCGCTGTTAAAACAGTGTCAATTTTGTTTTCAATTCAATCTTTTACTTTTAAAGCGATTCCCTAATTACTTTACTGGCCAGATAATAACGATCCGAAAAAAAAATAGTTCAAAGTAACATTACAAGTACATAATATTTAATTAAGGTAAGGTAAAGGTAACAACGGATTCATATTGTATTCCCTTAAAATATGTTGGGTTATAATTTCTTCGATACAAAGGTATTTTTTTTTGTATATGATAGCTACATTCATAAGGATATCCGTGAAGTAAGAGGGTGATGATCAAGAAACTAATCCGTCAATCTTTAGCAAAATAGGGCCTTATGCCTCAAAGAAAAAACAAACATACTAACCTGTATATATTATAACAATATAATAATATTATGAATGTGAAAGTTTGTGAATGTATGTATTGATGTATATTTGTAATTATTTCACGCAAAAACGGCTGGACCGATTTAGTTGAAATTTGGTATATAGATAGTACATAGTACAACATAGTATAATATACAATATACATAGTACTATAAATCCCGGTATTGCCCCAGGAATGGGGACAACGCTGGTAAAACCGCGGCGCACAGCTAGCATAGCATTTGCACTCCAATCTCGTGCCGGTCCATTTCCATCTAGAGACCGATAAACCTGCTCTCTTGTTTCTGACGGAGACGCAAATCAGATGTCCGTCCGACACATCGTACCTGTCATACCCAGGCTATAGTCTGGAGCACAAATTCCACCCTCGTGCCGGTGTGTGTCTGTACGTCCGGGATGACATCTGTTTTTGCCGTCTACGTAATCTTGAAGACCGCAGATTCTCCGTTCTTTGGGTTCTAGTGGATACAGGAATAGATAAGATCCTCTACGCCTGTGTCTACAGGTCACATAGCGGTGATCAGGAGACAAGTGCACTCATACAATATCTCAGTGAGGCAGCTGATGAAGCTCAGCTCAGGTATCCCACGGCTCAACTAGTGTTCCTGGGGGACTTTAACGCCCACCACCAGGAGTGGCTGTTCCCAAACCGGGACACTGATCATGCCGGTCGTGAGGTTCGTAAACTAGCTATAGCCCTAAATCTCACTCAGCTAGTTCGTGAAGCTACGAGGGTTCCTGATGTTGACTCGCATACAGCCACTTGCCTGGACCTTTTTCTGACAACGGATCCAGACAGATATTCGGTATCAGTCTCGTCACCC
>JADANM010006230.1:1080829-1109620 GCA_026213755.1 Eurema hecabe | reverse complement strand
CAAAAAACGTTTAACCTACATTCGATCCTGCCCTAGATTAAAACATTACTTGTAATAAAATTAAATTCAAATGCAGTTCAGCTTTTCATTCTAATCGAAAAATAATAAACCTCCCCTCCTAAGGGATTACAAACGAGTGCTTAATATGAAAATTGTTTTTCAATTAACATCGCAGATGTTTAGTAACTAGATGGGGCCATTAAAAATAAAATACTTTAATTCAGAAAATTTGGAGCGCATTCAGACAAGAATTATTCACTACGTGTATAAAACAAAATCGCTTTATTCCGTCTGTCCCTATGTATGCTTCAATCTTAAATACTAGGCCGATTTTTATGCGGTTTTTTTATAAGATAGGGTGATTCAAGAAGGTTTATGAGTATAATACAAGCATAAATGTGGGTAAAAGCACAGCAGAGCACATTTATATTAAAGAGTAACTATTTTCTAGCCAGTTCCTTCTCTAGAAACCGGTTCCCCAAGCGATAGTAAATAGTTTTCTTTATTATATTGTTATGAAAACAAAATATGATTAACCAACCAAATTTAAAAGCTCTAAATTTGAGCGGTAGATCCAGCAACTTTATATCAACAAAGTTGCGCCGCTTTGTTAAAATTACATTTCCAACTGTTGACATTTCATTTTACTACATTATAGGCGTTCTGGATCAATGATTTAATAACATCGTTACCGTGTAATAGGTTTAAGGCTTTTAATTCTATGATTCATAGTTTTGATGTCGAGTAAAATGTTTCTGAAACACTTTATACGAGTAGTATTCAATTAAATGTATTGTATGTATGTATTTACAAAAGAAAAGTATGTATATGTAATTTATTCCGTTATCTAGTTGCCATAACACAAGCTTCGGCTTAGCTTGGAACTAGATGGCGCTGTGTATAAATGTCCTGAAAATATTTTTTTATTTATTTATTTATTATTAAAATGGTTACATTGTATTTTGATCTTAAAAACTACGCAACGTGTTTTGATGCAACTTTTTTAAGAGATACACATTACACACGTAATAGTTGTCAATTTAAGTTAATCTTTTAAAGGGTGTATCAGACTTACGATGTTTAATATCAAAAAAAATGGAAAAATATGTTAGTAAGGGCATAACTCGATAACGGCTGAACCGATTTAGATAAATCTTTTTTTAGAATAATCCTGGATACTTCCAGGGTGGCGGTTCTTTTCTGTAGACACTGCCTTCCGAATGATTGTTTTGTAATACCATGACGATTCAAAAGTGTTACCATATGCAACCTAGCCAATAGACTACAATCCCATGTTGAAAAAATTATGGGTCATTTGAACCACCAGGTAACCTATCTAGAACGATATAAGAGCATAAAATAATAAGATTCAGCACTATGACCTCACTTGTAAGCTGTCCAACTGAGTGCAGGTGAGAGTTCGAAAGTACAACCCTCGATTTTTCCCCCATTTCGCATAATTTTTGTACGGCGTTGCGGAATAAATGGATTAGAAGCAGTATTGAAACAGTATGACACAGATACCGTACAAAATCAAATGACCAAATTAACCCCTGTAAACTTTTTAAAATGAGCCCGCTAGCTATTTAGCTTACCGTTAGCCGTAAATATTTATTTACGGTTAAAGGACATCATTAAATCCTGCTAAGTTGCCATCGCATAAAAAAAATGTAGATTAAATATCCACGCTATCTAGTCGTGTAATAAAACGTTACGGACATTTTGCTAGACCAAATTGTTCCCGCAAATGGCGGACATAAAACGACATACTAAGGGTTTCGTATTTTCTGAGAATAAACCTTTCTCGGTGCTATACAGATTAAGCACTTATTTCATTTAATAAAAACACATAGTCGCCAATAAAAATGTCGATTATTTTTCCTTAAAAAGGAATTTTTACCGATAATGCTTGATTCAGAAGTTTGGTTGCTATAATTTATTTATTTATTTATTCATTTATGAGCACCAACAAGCAGGACAACAATTCGTGACCGACTCCTACAGTCTCGCACCAGCAAATTAGCAATTGCCCACTCAATTATAGGTGCTCTAAAAATAGGTTATAGGTCTAATAATAGGTTCATATGAACATATAGAAATCTGCCCAAAAATACCTTCATTTAAGCTATGCTGTAGCAAATATGGCGATACGTAACATGATCTCCTCAGAGATATCAAAGCGGTTCGGGCCGTTTTAATCAAGCCCGTTTTAATCGAGTATCAATACCTAACTTATTAAAAGTCTTTTTTATTCATTACGCAACGTGACGCACGCCTTGTCTATTCCCATGAACGTTAATTCTTCATTTCATTCAAGTATAACCTTCCATATTATAAGTCACTCTCTTTCTAACGTAATGTAACGTAACGCAACGTGACGCGATTATGGATTTCTATGAAGGTCTCTCCTTTCATTCGAGTATCCATACTTTCCTATAAAATAAAAGTCTCTCTCTTTCCAACGCTCAGTAAACCGTCACAAAATAAAAAAGTAAAGTTTCATCCGCATTTTCAACAGAATAAACCTTACAGATAAAAGGATTAACTATTCTCTCTCCTTTGTTGAATAAAAAACGACCGTGCGTTAGGCCGGTGGCACACGGAGAATGTTAAATATTAAAGTGGCGAGTTACAATGGTTGTTAGTGACGAACCTTTGTGACTTTTTACGTAAAGTGAAGTGTTAGTCAATTAGACATCAAGTCTATGTGAAAGTATATAGACTTTTACTTATTAACTTATATTTATCTTATAGAACTATAAGTTTAAAAATAATGCAATTTACAATGAATAGCGTCATATATCAGTTTCAAAATCAATGATTTAATTTAATTGCTTATTTTCTCGAAGCCCTTTAAAAAGTAATTTTGGACACTCCTAATTTTTGGAATAGATGATTAATATTTAATTTCGGTAATCGTTGGTTTAAACTTAATTAACATTTTAAACCAATACACATATTATATATATTTAAAGAAAGATTTTCAAAGGAGCTATTAAAGTATATAGTAAGTATTAGAAAAATATACTTTTCTCTAGACTACTCAAAGAAATCTTAGCCGCCTTTAATAAAACACGATTTTAATATATTTTAATACCGCGATTTACAAATCCTTCTTGTTACAAATAAATATAATTTTGATTGGATTAAAAACTTATTTCTGACGGTCGGGTGACTGACGACCGCTTGGCGCAGTGCTAGCACAACTGCTTTCTGCGCGGAGGGTCGGGTTCGATCCCCACACCGGAAAAATATATTTGTAATTTACATTTGTATTTTTCTGGGGTCTGGGTGTTGCTATGTATTGTATGTTTGTATTTACAAAAGAAAAGTATATATATGTAATTTATTTCGTTATCTAGTTGCCATAACACAACTTCTGCTTAGCTTGGAACTAGATGGCGCTGTGTATAAATGTATGAAAATATATATTTATTATTATTTTATTATTTATTCTAGTAACAGTATTACATTATAGCCAACACCGATGACATCAGTTGTAACAATCGAAAGTCAAAGTTAGCACGTACACTTTAACCTCACTTTGACTTTAACCCACTATGCCCCGACCCTTTATAGAATTCAGGTCAACCAAATAAAAGTGGACAGACTTAAGATCACTATAAAACGTTATGCTCTTGACCGGTTCCCAATTAAATAAACCGTCCGAATGAAAAGTATTAAAAATCTAATTGACATCAGCTTAGCCGGTTTTAGTTTATTTGTTCTATTTTTTTACGTTCAGGAAAGAAATAGATTTTTGAATTAATAAATAATATTAAAACTTCGAGAATAACTTTGTATTCATATTTGTGGACTAATTTCATTGAAATTTGACGTCTCCTAATATTTAAGGCTTCGAAAGAAATGACAGGGATATAAAAAAGGGAGAAGAGAACATGTTAAGTGTATAGAAAATAAAATAATGAAGTCTTACCTTAGGTATTAGAAAGAACTCTTATAGAAAACTTGCTTTCATATAAACTTTGACGCCTCCCGACAAAGGGGGGAACCCTTCTAACCGTTTTTTCCAGTTAAAAAGTAGCCTATGTCCTTCCCCAGGCTCTTGACTATCTGTATACCAAATGTCGTTTTAATCGGTTCAGTAGTTTTAGCGTGATGTAAAGACAGACAAACACAGAGAGCATTTATAATATTAGTATAGATAGCATCTCATTAGAGATGTACCTACCGTACCTTTCGTTCATTAAGTGGGAGCATCTGAAGCCAAATTTCCCCTCCCCCCCCCCCCCCTTCTATTTAATTCCCATTTCACAAATCCTTTTCGTCTCCTTTTTTAAAGACCGGCAATGCTTGTCATTACTTAACGTCGAATGTCTTAAGTAAGATGAAACCAGCACAAGAGTATATAAATAATGTGTTGCCGACCTTTAGAATTAGAAGCTAGTTAGTTACTTAGATTAATAAATAAAACCAGTTAAATTTCTTTCTTTCTTTCTCGTTCTTAGCTACGTTGCGACGTAGTACTAGTTAGTGAAACGACATTAAAAATCTCAATTGCATTACAAGGTTCATTCCATTTAGTTCTTAGCTTTGATTAATCGGCTTCATCAATATTCAAGTTGTCTTAGAGTTAAATAAAATGTTAATCGCCAACGTCGAAAGTATCTTTATTCAACTAGGCTACATAAAGTAACACTTTTGAATCGTCATGGTATTACAAAACATTTACCACCGATTCACAGCAAGTTTCTACAGAGATGAACCGGCAAGAAACTCTGATAGTTTTAAAATAAGATTCTTTTTAAAATAAGATCATACAATTGTAAATATATAAAAAAACTCGACTAGTGTTTAATTGTTGATTGAATGAATTATTTTTTATCTTTATTTCTTGACTAGTGACCCGCCCCGGCATGAGAATCGGCTACGTAATTTTAAAGATATAATATACATATACATAAGGACATACCGAAGAAAGGTTTCTTTCGCACGAGACCGACTGGTGGGTACCCCCACAGTGCCAGATATTCTACCGCTTGAACATTGATATATAAATGTCACTGTGCTCCGGTCTGAAGGGCACTGTAGCCAGCGAAATTACTGGCTAACGAGTCTTAACATCTGATGACTCAAAGTGGGGAGCGGCGGTGTAGTGTACCCGCCCGGAGTTGGGCTTTGTAGCAAAGTTCCGGGTAGCACTGCATTGGCTATGGGCTGGCGTTACTCTTAACATCAGGAGTGCGTCAAAAGAGATTTTGTTTTATATTATGTATTGATCTAACAATTGAAACACATTAACGGAACTATCGAATCAAACCCATTAATGTAACAGCATTTGAGCCTATTAAATATTTCATAATGTATTTTGGCAAACAATAGCTTAAATTCTATGGCTATTGGTGTAATATTTTCGTGTAAATATAATTTCGAATATTGGGAATTACATTTTGGTGTGTAATTGCGATAATAATTAATATTCTGTGATTTATTTAGTACTAGCTGTTGCTCGCGACTCTGTCTGCGTGTATTTTCATATAAACTTTGCCTTCTCCCCCCTATTAACCCTTTTTTCCAGTTAAAAAGTAGCCTATGTTCTTTCTCAGGCTCTAGACCACGTGTGTACCAAATTTCATTACAATCGGTTCAGCGGTTTGGCATTGAAAGCGTAAAATTATAAAAAAAATTCAACCACTCGCGCACCTTTAGGGTTTATTTAAAAAAAAAGTAGCCTATGTCCTTCCCCAGGCTTTAGACTATCTTTGTACCAAATTTCGTTGTTATCGGTTCATTAGTTTTAGCGTGATAAAAAGATAGATAGACAGACAGACAGAGTTACTTTCTCATTTATAATATTAGTATGGATTTTAAGTCTTTAAAACTATGAAACCGATTTCCACATGTTTTTATCAGATAGAGTGATTCAAGATGAAGGTTTACATGTATAATATATGCAAGCGAAGCCGGGGCAGTCGCTAGTACCTATTAGTTAAAATTAACCGCATGTAAAGTGGTTATAACTAAACAATTTGGTAACTAGTGAACTTGATACATTATCTTACCTCCAAATCGATTTAGACATCAAGGCTCTTAACATTAATTTAATATTTATAGCAGAAGCTAGACATGTACTCTGGCTTTGTATCCAGATAAAGGTAATATGCAACTCTTTTTATTTACTAGCTGTTGCCCGCGACTCCGTCCGCGTGGACTTTCATATAAAGATTGACCCCCCTACCCCCTTTATAACCCTTTTTTCCAGTTAAAAAGTAGCCTATGTTACTCTCCATCTTTTCAACTAACTGTATGCCAAAAATCAGGGCGATTGATTGCTTTGCTACGGCGTGAAGGAAGGACAAACAAACGAACAAACACACTTTCACATTTACAATATTACTATGGATTGCTTTGCACCCTAAGTGAGTACTATATTTAAATTTGCTATTGCATTTTTCTTATAACGATTTTTATTTATTTCTCGATTCAGTTCAAAGCCTGCCATTATTTTACACTAGCTGTTGCTCGCGACTTCGTCCCCGTCGGATCTATTATTATGTTATAGTGAGTCAATCTTAGAAGATAGACATATACTGTCGCGGACTTTTTTTAGATCATTTAAAGAGGAATAATTCTTTCATACATATTATTTTTGTATCTTGAACCGTTTTCGCAGCGCACGCAAAGGAAGCTCTCAATGAATAATTTTCCCCGTTTTTTTCCATATTTTCCATTATATCCTCGCTTCTATTAGTCGCAGCGTGATGTTATGTAGCCTTAAGCCTTCCTCGATAAATGGTCAATTCAATAAAAAAAGAATTTTTCAATTCGAACCAGTAGATCCTGAGATAAGCGCGTTCAAACAAACAAACTCTTCAGCTTTATATATTAAGTAATAGATAGACATAGATTATTTTTAAAACATTGGTTTCCTTTTCTGTGACGTACAATAACTGTTACGCAAATAATAATTTCAAAACAATTATTTTTACTTAAATCGTTATAATTACATAACAATTACCTCCGCGACAGACAGCACTTCATGTATATATATACATACGTAGCGTATGGATTAAGAATTTATATGTTAATCACGGTATAACTCATTACGACCGGTCTAAATTAAAGCAAGTCCTCGGGGAGCAGCTAACGTTGAGGCAATCTTTGCTAGTCCCAGACGGGGAAATGGTTAGAGGTTAAACTAGCGAGCTTTAATGATTCTCCCAATGATCTTGGTGAGGGTTTCTTTTGCTACGCTTTATTGCCTAATCAAGGATTGGGGTTAACGACCTTATTTGGTTTAGCGAATGCTTACGAAGAAGTTTATATGACGTCGAATTGAGAGATCTCATTTTTTGAAGTCGGTTAAAAAGATGGAATGAGAACGAAAGTCAGATACATTGTAAGTTATTGAGTTATATAGAGTTATTGAACGCATATGGGCAAAAAAAAGAATATATAGCGTCGAATTGGGTAACCTCCTGCGTTTTTTGAAGTCGGTTAAAAAGAGGGGAATGAGAACGAAAGTCTGATAAATTATTAGAGTTATTGAGTATATAGAGTTATTGTTGTATATAACGTTCAAATAGGCTACATATAGCAACAATTGAATCGTTGTCGTATTACAACACAATTTACCACCGGTTCTGAGCAGTCTCTACAGAGAACAACAGGCAAGAAACACTGATATTTGTTTTGATAGTTATCGTTGTAAAAATAGGCTATTAACTCCTCGTATAACTATTAATAATAATGTTTTTTTAGCACATACATGTAACGCATACACTAATGGTCAGTTAATAATCGGTCCGCCGTAAGTGAAGCCAAAACTGTATATATGTATAGTACGCGTCAATTATGTTTAGCGCTGGACGAGAATAGCTGCGCATCGGTAGAATCGCGCTCGTAATTGACGTATTGGTGCGAGAAAGACAACACGACTGGGACAACCAATCAACGCTCGCGCACACGACGATCACGCACCCCGCGCGCCCCGCCGTTACCTCGATACCTTATTTTTGACTTCTGCGCAGGTTTTGTTCAGCGCTAAAGATTCGTGACGCGTACTATAAGTGTTAACAGCACGTTCTTATACTCGATGACACGCACACAAGCCCGCCGATAATGTTGCTGCTATAAGAATTTTACCCTATAAATTTGTAAAACTTTAAATCTAAGTAAAACATGCGAATTTTTATGCGATTCACTGCAGCGACAATCTATGTAAGTATACATAATTGTCGACTTTGAGATTGCTTCGACGACTTTCATATCGGGGTTCTATTTTAATTGTAAGTATTTTTTTATTCTATGAAGTGGTGAGACGAGCTGGACGTTCTCCTGATGGTAAGAGAAACGCCAGCCCCTAACCAATGTAGTGCTACCCAGAACTTTGCTCCGGGCAGGGCTGCACTACACCGACGTTCCCCACTTTATAAATTATGTTATGGCAACACACTTTTTTTAACAAGTAATCCACATGGATTTCAAATTAAAACAGCAAAAAGTATTTTAAAACTCCCATCGATACCCGTCATAAATGAATTATATTCCGCTAAAGAGCTTAATGAAACATCAAACGCTGTTATTAATAATTAATTAAGCGACTAGACTGTGTTAATTAATAACAAATTCGACGAAATAATTTTGTTTTGTTCTTGTATTTGTGAAACTAGTAATGTCGCGCCGTTGCCTCTTCAAATTTATTCATTATTTAGATGTACCATGTAACACTAAATAACGGTCGTGGACATTATGGGTACTTTTTAAAGGGAAATTCTCTTATGAATACCACGTAGCTCGGGGGAGAATGAGGCCGTTATTATATAATTTAGAATCGAAATGTTACCGCAGTGGTAGCACAACTGCTTTCTGTGCGAAGTGTCGTGGGTTCGATCCCCACACCGGAAAAATATATTTGTAATTTACATTTGTATTTTTCTGGGGTCTCGGTGTTGCTATGAATTGTATGTGTGTATTTACAAAAGAAAAGTGTATATGTAATTCATTCCGTTATCTAGTTGCCATAACACAAGCTTTCTGCTTAGCTTGGAATTTGGCTTGGAATTCATTTATACACAGCGCCATCTAGGAGCCATCTAGGCGCTGTGTATAAATGTCCTGAAAATATTTATTATTATTATTATATTACTAGATGACTTGACGTGACTTAGTTTTGTTTAAGAACAATAATCCTAGATCCAGAAATATTCTAAAAAAAAAAATTAAACCGTTCTTATGCAAGTGGCGATTTAAGAAGTATAAAAATAATAAAGTCAGGTCTTGTGTGGCGCTGTGGGACAATCAAATTAATAATCCAACTATACTACCCCAATACTACCCCTTTTTGACTCTCTCAGTCATAACTAGGTAAAAGCAAAAGTACTACTTTCTTCATATTAAACGTACGTCATTAGCAACCTCTATAAACGGTTAGATTAATTATGAGACTAAACAGAACGCACGTGTTCACATAACTACGCAGAAACGGTTAATGGCGTCGCTTTTTCACACAAAACATGTCAAGGCTTTTTGTTTCTTCAACCCTATTACGGGATAATGTGCGTTTTTGAGTAACCGCGTGATGGGAACGCTTTCTTGGAGCTTTTGGGGCCCGGTTTGTTCATGTTAGAGAACATTTAGATTGAACCTGAAAGAGATTAAAAGTATAATTTATTTAAAGTATAATTTAGGTTATAAAAAAATTTCTCCTTCGGGGCCGACGTTGCACTGGCAACTCCTCTGATGTTGCCCGTTTCCATAGACGACGGTGACCGCTTACCATCAGGTGGCCCGTCAGCTTTTACGTTGACCTTACTAATTATAAAAAAAAAATTATAAAAAGATTTGAAACAGAGCTTTGGAAGGACGTTATCGATTTATTTAATTATTAATTTTTTTTTATTTATCTTTATTCTACTGTATTAATTCGCTTTGTAACTGGTTAAACTGATTGTAAATGAATTTTTATATTTTTCTATGTAACCTATTGTAAATCTGTACGAATTGTGTCGGTGCCGTATATGTGTCATGATTGGACTAAACAGGCTCCTGAAAAACAGTAATTACTATCTTGGGAGCCTGCGTAAAATATTTTGTAAATCACCTTATTATGGAAATAAATTATTATTATTATTATTTATTATTATTTATTATTTAAATACCCGGTTTCACACGCATATAGTATGCATGTGGTATGCATGCATAAAAATAGTATAGTCATATTATAATTCCAGCCATTAATAATAAATACAAACTTGTTTAAGACTTAAGAGTTCATTGGAGAAGAAGAGACGTTATTGATTTTATTAATTTATTTGAAAAGAAAATAGCCTCGGCTTTGCTTGCATATTATATTTGGCATATTAAAAAAGAAAAATTAAAAAATCTTTATTTCTCAAAAGTAATTATACAGATTAGACATAAGGTGGTAGGTCATACATGCCATTAATTTAGCTAAATCTATACAAAACAAGAAAAATTATCACCCTGCCTCTTAAACTAGGAGTCCTGTATCTTAAGAGATAGGATTATATACATATAAACTTACTTTTTGAATCACTCTTTCTAATTAAAAAATACAGGAGAATCGGTTGCGTAAATTTAAAGCTTTAAGCATACCTACATAGGGATATAGGGACAGAGAAAGGGACTTTATTTTATACTATGTAGTGATTAAGATTTCATTGCATCCATACTAATATTATAAATAAGTTCGTCTGTAGATTTGTCTTTCTATCACGTTGAAACGGTTGGACCGATTTATTTGAAATTTGGTATGTAGATAGATAATACCCTGCATTAAAACAAATGATACTTTATATCCCCGGGATCCCGCGGGGTGCGTCTATAAAATAAATAAATCAGTTAATAAAAAATAAACAAATTATGCATTCGACTGTACCATGGCCCCCGATCCTTACAATTCGGCCCCCGGTTCCTCAAACGTCATTCACAGAGCAATTTCGAGTGCTTTAGAGGTCACGTTTTCACTTACTGCCCTGTGTTTGGATCATTGACGTAATGCTAGACTCCATACAAAATTTTCAGAGACATCGTTCAAGGGAATAGGGACTCTATTTGAAGGTGGAAAAAGTTGTGATTCGATCTACTACTGACTTTGTATAGCCTGCTATCGAGGACCATTCCATTTGCAGTACATGAGTTCTCCACTGAACTCTTAATAAAGCTTATAGATTTCGATACGATACCACAATTATATTATAATAACTGGCCGTGCCTGCGACTTCGCCTGCGTAGAAAAGTGACTTTGGGCAGCATTTTTGAAAATGCCTAACCCGCGCCAACTGTTCCACAAGTACAACGCGATTCTTTAAATTGCGATACTGTAAACCGTTGAGGAGTTCTTTACGCTATCCCAAGTCTTCAGCATCCGACCCCTTATGGAAGTCACAACCCATCTAGATGTAAATACCTTATCAATACAAAATAATCAAGCCCAAATGCAAGGTAGCTACTGTACATCGTTGAGGATTTCCCTCGACTATACCTTGGCTCCATCATCAGACCTACTCCAGACTATTAAAATTAAAGTGTTTACATAAGATACTTATTGAAAAACTTATAAACGCACAAGTCGCCCATACCATTTTTGAAAGTTTCCCTCGACTTCTCTGGTTTCCCATAATCAGATCCTGTCTTCCTTAAAATGGGACCACCTCGGAGACATCTTCTTTCCAACAAAAAAAGGTTCATCAAAATCGGTTCGTAAACGACTAAGCTATCGGTGAACATACATAAAAAAATAAAAAAATATTATACATACAGACGAATTGAGAACCTCCTCCATTTTTGAAGTCGGTTAAATAGGAATAAAGTATTTTATAAAGGAATGCAAAATGGCAAAAATAACGCAAAAAATAGCAGAATAACTATCTACATACACTAGTAATAATCTCTGTTAAAACCTTACTTAACTCCTAAGTTATGAACTATTACATCATATAATATATTATACTATTTAAGCAATTAAACTTAAGTTATAAGTTATAACATTGTCACAGTAACAAGGGTCACTTAAGTTAAGTCTCGCGGGATCGCACCCTCGCGAATAACTTAACGTTTACAAACGCAGCTTAAAGTTTTGATGTAACAGTTAAAATAACTTAATACATGTTAAATATCACTGCTATATTGTTACTGAAATATTATTGTACTTTTCTTTTCTTTTTCTTTAATCCCCGTCGCAGGAACAACGGGGTGTTAAAAGTTTGACAGTATGTTTATATGTCTGTCTGAGGCATCGTAGCTCCCAGACGGATGATCCGATTTAAATACGGTTTTTTGTTTGAAAGGTATATCCGTCGAGAGTGTTCTTAGCTAGGTTTGGTGGAAATCGGTTCAGGTCTTCAAGGTCATCAGGTCGTTTGTTAGGTGTGATAGGAATGTTACACGCTCAGTTTGCTCGCTTTTTTGGTCCGGGGTTTATGTATTTGTAATACTAAGTTGTTATATACTATTTTTATTATTTCAGTTAATACGATGAAATATATATATCTAATGTGTAAGTATTCAGTTTATTTTAGATATACGATATAAATAAACGAATAACTGATACATGCTATTTTTCGTTAAAAATAGTTTGGTCTTAAAAGTTAATAGTTGTATACGATGTCCATAATTTCTATATTTTTTTATAAATAAAGAAATAAATAATCGTTCAGGTCATCTATTTTAACCATATTGTCCACGATAATACAGCTTGTGTTAGCAACTAGATAACTGATCAATTACATATACATACTTTTATTTTGTAAATACATACCTACATATTAAACATAGCAACACCGATCATTTTTTTTTTCAAAATAAGTTGAATACAACGTTCTTATTTTTTGCGTTGGAATATTTGACTATATACACACGTAATGCTAGCTGAAAATAATCTACAATAATAGCTGAAAATAATTAATAAACACTAAATTTAACACGAATCATTTTTCCCTCTAAATGCAAAAACATCTTAATGTTTTTTTTTTTGCACTTTCCCGTGACAATCTGTATTACTTACTGGCCACTATTTGTTTTCCGAAAAAAAAAAATAAAAAAAAATTGTTCTTTTTTGACAGGTGTCAGATGACATCGGCTACGTGATCTACTCGGCGCTGGGCAGCTTCTACATACCATCGTGTATCATGGTGTTTGTGTACATACGAATATACTTCGCTGCTAAAGCCAGAGCAAGACGAGGCATACGCAAAAACCCGCGGCCGAGATCTGTGAGTATGCTTATTATTATTAATTATAGCCAAATTCAAAGTTAATGTCAACGTTATTTTTAAATTGGAAGTTAAACTAGACATCTTGTTTTCTTTATTTTTTCCCGCGTCAAACGTGATCCCGCGTTTTGACGTGAAACGTCTTTAAAATCGCGCCGAAACATACGGATACCAGATTTCAAAAAGTTGACCGTATCGAAAAGGTCTGTATCGTCGTACCTTAATAATTAAAAAACTATTAGTGTTAGAAACAAAGATGTTGTGTGAATATTTCACTTATATAGTCAGCTCGCTGTTAAAACAGCGTCAATCTTATTTTCATTTAAATCTTTTACATTAAAAGCGATTCGCTAACACAGACGTTTCACGTTAAAACCAACGGCCGTGTGCCTCGGCACAGCCCCACCCATTTTTTTTTTCAGGTTAACCATCTAATCCATCTCAGGTTAAACAAATGTCAAAATTTAAAAAAGGAAATCAACGTTATCCTCTTGCAAACTTTCTTCATAAATAATAGATTAAAGATAAATTTATGTTGAAGAATAGATTATAGAAATAACCTAATTTCAACTCGAGATATTAAGTGCTAAATTCAATCAGTGGGAACAGACAGAATTTCCATTTATATAGTTTTGAGGCAAGTTTATTATTTCCCCAGTTTTGTACAAAGCCCCACGTACAAAGTAAGACGCAACTATAAAATCTTAAAAGAGAAACTTCTTGATTGTTTTCGAAACACGTTCCCTGTTTTCAGATTGTACAATAAATATTTACAAGAAAATATTTGTTATAGCCATTGTTGGGAATTTCAAAGAGCTTTAATGTTGTCATACGTAATGATTTTGGTTTAAGGAAAGTTTCAAAACTTAGTATATAGTATGAGTATTATATACACTCTATCTGTTAAAAATAACGTATGAAAATAGATTGTGTAGTTACAAACAGACAGAAGAAACTGACATTGTTTTATACTATTATATTATGATAATAATATAATAGTATAAAACACACACCTTAGTACAAATCACTTAGTTCTAAAGCGATTACGACTTCATAAAAATTTATTATTAGATACCGTTCAAGCTTAAATTTAATAATAATAGTCTTAATATAAATTACTTCTCATGTTGTGTTTCCGCGACTGGCCGTAAACTACTGAACCGATTTTAAATTAAATTTGAACTTCAAGGGCAGTTTAATCCAACTTAAAAGATAGAATAGCTTACATCTTATTAAATGCGAGCCAAGTCGAGGCGGGTCGCTATGTATAAATAAAATAAAGGCCGGCAACCTACTCCAGAGCTGTCAAGCGATTGTTGATAGGCGGCGCGGCGATGACCACTTTCCATAAGGTGGCTCGCCTGCTCGTTTGCCCCCTATGTTATAAAAAAATAATAATATGATATTGTTTCAGAACGAGCAACAAACCAGCTTCTCGAATCCGAAGGGGACTCGTCCTATGCCTTCATCATCACTGTCCATGCCGACGGGAGTAGACGCTAGTAATTCTAATAATAATAGGTATGAAAAACCCTATGACAGTTTTCTATAGAAAATACATTTGTGGTATGAAGAACTTGGGGAAGCGTCATAGTGTGGTACTTGGGGAAGCATTACTTTTATTGTAATGGGTTCGAGAAGTTCAAATATTTGTATTGGCTTTTGTTCTGTTTACGTGTCAATACCTGGAAAAAAAATGTTCTATATGTAAATCCAGGGTATCACCTATCTAAATACCAAATTTGAACTAAATCGGTCCAGCAGTTTTTGCGTGAAAGAATAACCAAACCTACAAACTTTCAAATTTATAACGTATAACAAACACACATACTTACAAATGTTTGCATTTGTAACACTATAAGTAGGATTTCAAATCTTACTTGAAGACTGTTGTAATAAAATCGAATACAATTTGCAGGGAAAGCCAAATATCGACAATAGAAACACAGCAAGTGCCTATTCCGACGGTCACGTGCGATTTCGCGTCCGACATCTCGACCAGTGAGGCCGGCGACGCGCCACAGGCCGACGACAGGAAAGACACTCTCAAGGTTCGTGGTGCAGCTACTGAGACATTTTGTTGAAGACGTTCTTACTCTGTGGCACTATACGATACTATAGAGGAGTAAGAATTGTTTCGATATAGGTATAAAAGTATAAAAAATAAGCTTTTAAAGCATTTTTATTAGTTGTACTAAGAGCATCTTTCAACTCTTCGTCAGAACAGCTCCATGGCTTCCATATCATTGTACTGTCATCTAAGTTACGTAGTTTCAGCTGAATTGGTCTATAGGAAGTGGTTCAAATGTTCATTGCAAGTTTTATAAACATACAAAGATACAGAAGTAAAATTTCAAGTAACTTGTATTAATTTAAGAATTTGATTTCTAATTAAAAGGCTGATTTAAAGAGTCAAAAACACGTTTGGCCATAAAACAGAAAATCCTAATGAAATGATTGCAAACTGCATCGAAAAATCTAGAAACAAGCTAATGATATCTGTTACATTTAGGGTTGACAACCATTCAATATTATATGTATATGTATTTATTTTTCACGCATTGCAATTTATTTTTGTCTGATTGCTTGTCTAGGTTTAACGTTAGAGTAATTAAGTTTCGTTCAGTATGGAGCATTAGAGGCATATTTTCCATTTTTATATTTTTCAGAATTAAAATGCTATCACAGGGCATTTAGCTAAATGATAGTATAAGATTGAAAGTGGCTTCTTCTTCACCAACACATATCTTATGAAATATAGCTATTTCGATCTTTAAAGAGAAAAGTTTGAGTAAGATCAAATTGTCTCGAATAAATCAAATTATTTTTTTCATTATTTTAAAGCATAAAAACCTAATGACGATGACCAATAAAGCCGCCATTACTTACCTCATCAAGAGCTGAAA
Organism: Eurema hecabe; assembly: GCA_026213755.1. Classification (NCBI taxonomy): domain Eukaryota; kingdom Metazoa; phylum Arthropoda; class Insecta; order Lepidoptera; family Pieridae; genus Terias; species Terias hecabe. The sequence goes on along the minus strand of JADANM010006230.1, from coordinate 1,093,518 downwards.
GTTAAACCCAAAAGAGAATAGTAAGTTTTAATTAAAACAGCAAGGAGTCAGCCCTAGCTGGCAATCATCCAAAAGGTGCCGACAAGATCCGACTAATAGATGAATCTAATGCACTAGTTATCTCACGTTCATATCGGCATCTATTTTTAAAATGATCTATCTATTTCACCTTCAAGCTATCTATTTTTAGGTGCTGCTCGCACCTTAAAGTTATTATATTGTTAAAACGTTGAATGTTAAGAACCAACAAAGTCAATTCTTCTGTCTGTCCTTATGTGTGCTTATATCTTTAAAACTACTCAAGCGATTTTTATTCGTTTTATTTATAGATAGAGTTATTCAAGACGAAAGTTTTTATGTAAAACACAAGTAAAGAATATGCGTTTTAACTAATACATATATAGAATGAGCAGGGGGTGGTTGCTAGTTAGTATAGTAAAATGAAATTCTTATCACGTTTAAGTCACTCATAAATTATATTATACAATATATTCTTATAAATATGTTATCTCCTCTCAAACGGCCAGCCTTTTTAAGAGCCACTGAAAATCAGTATTAATATAATCAATACCCATGCTCCAGCTGCCAGCATAATATATCTACTGACTATCTTCGTATCTTCTGTCTTTAGTTCTTTTTCAATTGTTAATTGTCTTCAATTTATCTATAATTTGCTTTGCAATAAATGTTTATTCCTTAATTAATAATAACAACACGTAGTCAGATAAGATAATATAATTAAAAGATCATAAAATAGACGCCCGGATTCCCGCTAAAACGGGAGCCATCAAAAATTCAAAATGGCGTCACTACGTGACAGCTGATATCTTTTTGTCGACATGCATATCAAATTAAAGCGGCCTGAATAGAATAATAAACAAGCAATATTCGTTCTACGCGGTAATAAGGGGAATTGATTCCTTTATTAACTTCCTGAACTGTTCATCACATATTTCTTTATTTTCTTGCTTGGTACTAGTTATATAAGCCCGAAAATATTTTGTGAGAATGTTAATATGTTTATTGCTCTTTCAAGCAAAAACTAATGAATGGATTTAGATGATGTTTTGCATACAGGCAGATTAGACTTTGACACAAATGATACTTTAACTTTAGATGAGACGGGAATAAAAAATGTCTGAAACTTTTTTGGGTCAAAACATTAAAAACAGAAGGGGTAATCGGTATAGTGTCCAAAATAATCCTAAACAAATAAAAAATACAGCTTTAAAAAGCGTTAATTCTACTATGTAACATTTTTTGAGAACACCAATTTAGAAAACATTTTTTAAGTAGGGAAAATATTGTGTAATTCTAGAAAAATCTACAAACAGCAAGCCTCAAACAATCAGCTTAAATAAATCGCCAGCAATCACTCAGGCTACTCAAAATACCTACTGAAATCAACGTGCTCCATTATTTGACGTAGAGTACTCGAAAGCGATAATTCAATTCTTTTTAAAGGAATCCATTAACGCTGAAAGTGCAACTTGTCTGCGCGTTTTAAAAGCTTTACTCATTAAAAGCTTAAAAAGCTATCTATAGAAAACACTGGCTGGTGATTTTTTTTTAGTTGAAGCCTAAAGTGTGCCTACATACTTTAGGGAGAGCTTTTTAGGTTATGGTATAATCGCAATAAAATAATAATGAGATAGATGGGTGGGATGGGATAGAGTGCAATTATTGTATTAAATTAAAGAATATTTATTATGAGTTACTGTTTTATTAATTTTAAATAAAATCATATGAAAATTGCACGATTCGATCTACTTATAATAAGGAAATTAAAAACAACATAGATTAAACAGAATTTGCTATTCAATAGTGTTTAAATTTTTGGTATAGAATTTGTGACAAACAGACAGACAATTTATATAAAACTTTATTACAATTATATAATCTTGAGGTTGTTGTGAATAGATTATAATGACATTTGGAACACAGATAGATTATCTTAAGAAAGGACCCTGTTAAGAAAGGCTACTGTTTAACTGGGTAAAAGGTTACTTGATCATGGAGGGTCAACCTATATAAACGGTCAACAACTAGTTATATATAATATGTGTGTTGTTTTAAATCTAAACCATTGTTCCAGGTCACGACATGCGCGCAAGTGACAAGAAACCCTCTAGTCTCGTGCGCGTACAGACACTCCTCGTTATCAGTCAACGGCGAGCTGCAACTCCAGTCGCAGCGCTGTCGAGCTCCCAGCGTCGCCATCGACAACGACATGGTCTCCGAGTTGGAACCCTCATCCTCCGACTCCGGAGTCGCCACTAGATGCGCAGTTGTCAAACCTCTAAAGTTACGCATCTGCCAGCCGATATTCGGCAAGAAATCCGAACGTAAACAGGAGAAACAACCTTCCAAATCCGAGCTGGAGCCGGCGCTGCCCAAACAGCATAAGCCTAGAGATCCAGAAAGAGAGAAGAGAAGATTAGCTAGGAAAAAGGAGAAACGGGCTACATTGATCCTTGGTCTAATCATGGGGAGCTTTATAGCTTGTTGGCTGCCGTTTTTCTTCCTCTACATTTTAAAGGCGGCGTGTAGGCGTTGCGTCATACCTGGCAGTGCTTTCGCGATAGCGTTCTGGCTGGGGTATATGAACTCGGTCTTAAACCCGGTAATATATACGATCTTTAACAAGGATTTCCGACGGGCCTTCAGAAGGATACTGTTCAAGTGATGTTTGGCCTACCTGTGCTGTTACCGGTGCGTGGCCAACAGGATCTTGTTGGCTCAACAACGGGCAGTACCAGGTCTTTACAATATGCGTTGATCTAACTATACATATTCTTCTAGTTTGTACCTTTGAAAGCGCTCATAGCACTATCTAAATTTCTATACTTACATTATAAAGAGAAGCCGGACTTATACCAGCTATTGTTACACCAAAAGAAAGTTACCTTAAAAGTGAGTATACAATTTCTGAAGAATATTGAAGCCACTGAAAATCAGCGTTGGAGCTGGTAATAATTTATTCACAGATTCAGCATATGTCAATTCATACCCCTGTTATAGTGTAGCATTAAGTTTTCAATACATACAACAAAACAAAATCATGTATCAACTTAGAATACAATATAAAAAATTATATAACCTTTTGTCTCATAAACATACTTTTATATTATACATAGATTTAACACACCAAACTTTTTATTTATTTAATACATACATTTATATGTATATTCTAAGGTATATAAATACTACAAATGAACTTGGGAACAGCTGAACCGATATCTTCTTCTTCTAAACTAACTTCAGTTTCTAGAATATACCTTGAAGTTCGAAAATGTTTCTTACGCAGAGGAAAAGCCCTAAACCCTACACCAATAAAAACTCAGATAGGATTGGTATATCATGTACGAAGTCAAGTAAGCTAGTAAATTTATATAGACAAGTGCTATGTACGTTCTCAAAGGTCATCATGTGTTTCTTCAACTTGAGAATTGTTCAGGAATTGACAGTTTTTTAAACATCATCTAAAACTATTCAACACTTATATAAATTATACTCATAGAAAATGGTTCACACAATATCTTATATATCTACATAACTTAAAAGATAATTTTAATTCTGAACAGTCGAATATATATTTAGACTTATAATTTCAAACATTTTAACATTTAAAGATTTAGTTTCAATGATATTATATAATAGATATGTTATACACCTACAAATCAACCGAAAAAAGTGTTCCGCACAGCAGCGGCAGCACACATACATACAAGTCAAAACGATATGAAAGAGATAAATGACAAAATAACAAAAATTGTCAATTGCGCGTGAATGCATCGGCAACCAATCACGTCACACGGTAAGACGTCCTATTTAGGATGTTTTTGCGTCTTCAAAATTTTGCATTTATAACATATCTGTTTAATATAATATCATTCTTTTGTCTGTATACGATGTTTGGTTGTGGCAATCAGAATAAAAACACTTGTGTTCGCTGTATTCTGGGCATTTTTTAGCCTTTACTGCTGATACTTAATTAGTTTTTTTTCTCTTATCAGATTTTCCTTCATATATTTTTCTATAACAGCGTATTCTTTGACACATAGTCCTCTTCCAGCCCCTTCCATACATCTCTGTGTTATAGATTCTTTAAATGTTAAAATGATTTGTAATTTTAAATATGCTATGTTGTATATTCTAGTATATTTGTTGTATAATACTTTGTATATTTCAACTGTTTTATCTATAAAGTTGTATAATTTATTAGCTCATAATTTTAGTTAAATCTAGATAGTTTTCTGCTGTGTACCTGTTATGGTAACGTTTTATCAAAAAGGTGTTATTGGTTACCTATAAACAATAGTTTGGACTCTTAAAATATATACAGACACACCGAATTATACTCAATATCTTCGTCTGTTTTAGAAATTTATTTTTGGTTTTTTTTCTACTTTTTTTTTATTTAAATTGAACTATAAATAGCATTTTATAATACTCGTAATAAGTACAATATTGTAAATGAAAAAGAAAGATAAAAAGTGAAAAAAGTAGTTTGTTCTAATAAAAATATTGATATTAATAATAAATAATATATTTACAAAAAAAACATTATACTCTCTCAGAGATATACATGACTACCATTCAATCACTTATTTCATAATATGTATCAAAGCGTAGATCAAAATATTGTAAAGACAAAAAAGGATATTTTGTGAGCTTTTAAGTCTATAGGTATCATTCATTTTTTAACAATCAAAGTCAAAATGCGTTTGTTTTTCGTAGATTTCATTTTCTTATAGCAGCAACATTATCGGTGGGCTTGTGTGCGTGTCATCGAGTATAAGAACGTGCTGTTAACACCTACATATAAACAGTTTTGGCTTCACTTACGGCGGACCGATTATTAAGGGGGTATCAGTCTATGCGTTGTACGTCTACTTCATGGCATGCCTTCTCCAGTATCTTTCTGAGGTCTGCTATAATAAGTATAAATTTACTAAAGAAAAGTATGTATAAGTAATTAATCCGTTATCTAGTTGCCATTACACAAGCTCTGCTTAGCTTGGGACTAAATGGTACATGGCACTGTATCACCGCTTTTGGCTATCATTATTTAAATGTGATTATTTAAATCGCCCCCTATTAAATGACTCCCTAACATTAATTCTCATACTATATTATACAGTATAAAGAAAAAGCCCTAAAAAAGCTCACAAAATATACTGCCCTAATTATGACTGTGCGTGCCTCTGTGCCTATCGATGCACTAAAAGAATTATGCACCTAACTTATTATAAGTAAAAACACACACTGAATTGTATAATACTAATAAGCCTTACAAAAATAGCTATTCCCACCGATATTTCTTTCTCAATGTTGGCAGAACTAATCACGAATACCAACATTTACAGATTAACTTTTAAGTTGGTATTGGAGTTGGCGAGTATGCCAACATTGAGACAACTTAAACTGCTTAAATCTTACAGATATTTTTCTTAGTAATTTATACCTTTATATCCATGAACATTTTGTTTCAGATTATAATAGAACAGTTTTCTTTATAATACTTTAAAACAACACAATCCTACGTATTATTCCGTGGAATTTTAAAATGATCATACTAGACCGATTATTTTAAACTAAATACGTATTCCATAGGAACTCTCATACATTATTTTATTTTAGGATCTATGTATACTTAAATAAATATGTTTTCGTTATACATATAACACAAATTAATGTGTAATCTATCTAAATGCAAGCCTTCAAACCTATTTCAGGCATCAGTTATTTTTAATTAAAATTTTATTTCAAGTTTTGAAATATATTTAAATAGTTGGCAGGTATTAACAAGTCAGTGTGTACAAGCAATTTCACGAATGCGGGAATCAATTAAATTTTAATCCAAAAATTCCTAATTAAGAACCCTTCTAGAACGTTCCATCCCAATTTCGTGAAATGGCAACATTATATTTTTCTCAAAAGCGCTGGCCGCAAAAAATTTCGTGATTTACCTTATAAAAACGTAAGTTAGCGTAATCTTCGTTATAGTAAACAACAAGAACACCAAAATTCTTTGTAAATTTTTCTAATCTTATGCATAGAATAATATATTCAATATTAATATGTATACGCGTAGTTATCATCTAATGTATATAGCCTTAAAATTTGCTTCAAATTAGAAAAAAAAACAAAATGGTTTCTTTTTTTAAACCTACCTATGACTGAATGTAGATATACGTACTCCTTTTGTAAATATTTATAAATATGAACAAAATAATAATTTATAATTAGTGAAACAACAACGACTATTTAATTCTAAATTAGATTCTTTAATCTATAATTATAAATCATTATAGATAATAAATAGTATAGTCGAATGAAAGCAATAGAAACACGTTTGTTTTTAACTGGTGACTATTGTCAGTTCAATTTATACTACGACGCTATTAACAATAAACTACAAAAGAGTATACAATTACTTAAGTTATATGACAAATAATTAAAATACTTTTCCAACAGATAACCTATGTAAATATCCTCATCCTGTCACAATATAATTAATCAATTTCAAAACAAAAATATAAAAAATGATTAAAATGTTTTAATCTTTCAAATTGCAATTTATTTGAACATGCTAATTTATATAGCCTATGAAATAGTTCCCCTTGTAACTTCTAAGATAAGTCTGTGAAAAAAGGTAGTCCTCCCAAATTAAGGAGGGCTAGAAAAACTAAGTAGTTCTGTTAATAGTGTCGTACTTTTAAATTCGGCTCACAATGTCACCTATATTTCTCATATTGTCTTCCAAAGTGTGTGTGATCTAAGAATTTTCATTCCTTCGTTGAACACCAAACTTTTGTCGCTCGTAAGTAAATTAAGTTTTATTTAAGATTCGAAACAGATTGGTATCTAGGATCCCACAATTACGCAATGAGCCCGTGCTATTTGTGTCATCCTACATATATACGTCGAAAATTGTGTCGAAATCTGACACTATTTGCGACACTTAATACGGCTGATTGTCTCAGACTTTTGACGGGAAAGAGTGAGAGTACTCCTATCTCTTTTCATTGCGTAGTGACGAAAAGGGACAGAACATCGCGTGTTCGTTCCAGAGCTGTCAAATTAGACAATTTGACGCGAACGTCACTTTTAACAGTGTACAATAAAAGTGAGTTTGTGTTCCCAAAATGAGTAATTTGACATACCTTAAGTACAACAATAGTTTTGTCCCTTTTCGTTTAACTAAGAACGAAAGAGATGCCGTCAATCGTAGAACAGAATCAAGCCGATAAAAATGCAATAATTAAACTAGCCGAACGATTTATTTATATCAAGGTTTTTCATTATACAGGTTTTGTACAGTTCAAAATTATATAACATTTCTTATAGAGTACCTAAATAGCAAATTTTGAGATACCTAACATAAAATTTTATTAGAGTAATTTCTATAGTATATTCCCCTAACTAGAAAATGTTCAATGAAATTGTTCTAAATCTTAAATAACTATTTATAATAATGTTACGCTAAAATAGTTTGTTGATAATTTAACTCGCGTCTACGTTATGTTTAAAATTCTTTGAATATGTAATAAAATTAATATGATAAATTCTCACAAATGTAAATGAAAAGATTATACGAAGTACCAAATATACAATTTTAATCATTGTTGCTATGTTTTATTTAGCCACCTAGCCGAGGGACCTTGCTATGTTGGCTAGGGTACCTTTAAGTTTAAGTTGCCTAAGTAAAGTTGAAGCTATACAAGGTACCTTCTCCGATAGACACTACAATGGAGAATCATTATCACTACATAGTATAAAACAAAGTCCCTATATCCCTATGTATGATTAAATCTTTAAAAATACGCAACCGATTCTTATGCGGTTTTTTTAATAGATAGAGTGATTCAAGAGGAAGGTTTATATGTATACATGCATAATATATGTGAGCGAAACTTATATGGTCGCTGGTTATATAAATTCTTCATAAGTAAAACATAAAAAAAATATATGTTTTACTTTTTTATCTCATGACTGGTATTATAAATATGAATACTATTACTACTAATACTAATATTTAAAACGCGAAAGTTTGTGAGTATCGACGTCTGGATGTTACTTACTCTTTCACGCTAAAACCACTGAATTGATTTGGCTACAGTTTAACGTGCAGGTAGATAAGAGCCTGGACTAACAAACGATTGTTTCTTCCCCGGTATTGACCCGGGAATGAAACCCAGGTCAAACCGCGGGGCGCGAATAGTAACTTAAAACAATAGAATTTCCAACTCCTAGTACGAACTCCACCACAGAACGCTGAAATCTAATTTTCAATTACTGGTGCAACTGTATTTCCCTTGAGGCGGACTTCATACACGCGTTAGTAAATAACGCTATTTCTATATAGATTTTAGCTTTATTATTTGCCCTGGCTTTTTTCGAATGTTAGAGGCTTCTAAGGTCCTTAAAAAAGAACGTACCTTTCCCTGAAAGGCTGGCAACACACTTGAGACAACACGAGTACTGATAGTCAAAGATAAAAAAAAAATCGGGTGGGGCTGTGCCGGTGCACACGGCCGTTGGTTTTAATGTGAAACGTCTATGTTAGCGAATCGCTGTTAAAGTAAAATATTGAAATGAAAACAAGATTGACGCTGTTTTAACAGCGAACCGACTATATAAGTGAAATATTCACACCACATTTTTGTTTCTAAGACTAATAGTTTTTTAATTATCAAGGTACGATCAATTATAGACCTTTTCGTTACGGTAAACTTTTAAAACCTGGTACCCGTATGTTTCGGCGCGATTTAAAAGACGCTTCACGTCAAACACTATATATATGTCGCAGGCGGATTGTATAATCCGCTGTATTACATGACGGCTAGCCGTTTTACAAAACAGGGCCGTTTTGCAAAGCGGCGGTTCAACGTTTAGCCGTATTGTCTGTATATATATTTAGACAACTCGTAGCTGTCAATCACCGGCTATTATGTTCGTAACTTCTACACTCTTTGACCATCACAATGCTCACTAAAATCGATCCTGGTTAGTAAAGTTCGATATTATTCTATGGCATGACCATGAACTATTTCGGTTAGATAGAATGTTATCTCTTTCGCACAATACAGTTTGCTGAAGACATTGATCATTTTAGCAAGAACGTCGCTGTATGAAAAAAAATTGGTTGTGCTTTTTAAACATGTTCTAATGTTAATTTTTGTTAAATATGTATCACCCTTAAGTAGTTATGGACAATAAAAATGAGATCAAGTCAAATATATTTATATTTATTAAATAAAGCTACTTACGTCTTACAATAACACAGCCTAGTCGAGCCTTGGTATTGAAAAATGATAATTATGTATACTGGTTTGGAAAACGATTTTTCACACTTAATTGAAAATAGAATTTGCTATACTATCTATACTAATATATAAAGGTGAAGAGTTTGTTTGTTTGTTTGTTTGTTTGAACGCGCTAATCTCAGGAACTACTGATTCGAATTGAAAAATTCTTTTTTTATTGAATAGACAATTTATCGAGGAAGGCTTTAGGCTAAATGTGGAAACGGGGAAAATATTCATCTTTGAGGGCTTCCTTTGCGTGCGCTGCGAAAACGGTTCAAGATACCAAAAAATATGAATGTAAGAATTATTCCTCTTTAAATGATCTAAAAAAGTTCGCGACAGTATATGTCTATCTTCTAAGATTGACTCACTATAACATAATAATAGAAATAGATCCGACGGGGACGAAGTCGCGAGGTTGCTCGCTAGTTCCATATACGAGTACATTACTATATACATAGTCAAAGATAGACATCGATCGATATGTCTATTATATTTAGTATTGTCGAAGTTTCCAGAAACTTCCATCGTTTGTTTAACATAGAGTTCGACATTATTGTATTGCATTTTGCTTGTCAGTAACTTTGCATTTGACAGCACAATGTAACAGTGTAACTGTTGCTTGCTGAATGTAATATTTCTAGATCTAGAAGCGTATATACTTCGAAAAAAATTATCTACGTAATTATATTACCAATTTTAATAAATATTGAATTTCTATTTATCAAGCACTATATTATTTGTTGAACATATAATTAGCTTTTTTTCATATATTTTATTTTTGGGTATGAATATAACCTAATATCAGTATGTTTGCATTTGACAGCACAATGTAACAGCGAACGTGACTCGCTGAGTGCAATGTACTGTAAACTCTTATAAAGGTCAAATACAATGTACGAATTATTTGATCATAAACGGTTTTATAGTTAGAATTTAAATGAAATGAGGAAGTAAGACAGTTTGATAACACTTCATCAGCAATAATACATTAGTTTTATCATCATATCGAAAGCAACATTAACAGAAAAATACGGTTTGGTACTGTTACTTTCGATAACTCACTATCTTGCAAGATTGTTAATAATTTAATAGTATACAAAATATCGTCAAAATTAACATCACAGCATCTTAAAAAACAGAACAAAAATGGTGGAGAAAATTATTTTCTTATCCAAGTCAAAATCAAAAGTATCTTTATTAAACTAGGCTACATGCTACCACTTTTGAATCGTCATGGTATTATAAAACATTTACCACCGGTTCAGAAGGCAGCTTCTACAGAGAAGAACAGGCAAGAAACTCTGATCGTTGCTCTTTTAAAAATAAGAACTATATTATTATTTACCCACCTTGTTAAGGGGGTCCCCTTAACCTACACGTGTTAATCAACCAGAATAACGGCTAAGATCATAAAATTATTTCCGAACAAATTTTAACTTGGCTAAAATGTGAAAATGAAATTATCCGCCGCTCCTCGGGGTGTAATATGTTTCCATTGCGAAAGTTATGTTAATACGAAGGAACTGTTTTATATCTCTCAGGGAATCACTATTTTATACGTGGAACGTGTGTTTGTGTGTGTGTGTGTGTGTGATATGGCGGCATAGATTGTGTTTTTGGTTTATGTGTGTGTATGTGTGTGTGTGTGTATATCCTAGTGTTACAATTACAGAGCATAGTGCGACATTTCGATCTATGTCAAATTAAAGGAAAACATTAATTTATTATTTATTAAATTTATCTATTAAATTAACACAATGTAATTGCACGCATCAAGCGAAAGCATTACTTAGTTCGTTTGAGAGTACTCGCTAATAATAATAAATAAAGTGGTGAAAACATTCAACGTTAAGCATTATAATGCCGCATAATGTGCTCTAGTACTATAATTGGAAAACTAGGAGTATATTCCATAGTAGTACCTAAACTACTGATCCGGATTTTAACTAGTGAGGTATCAATTTTGTTATAATGGCACGAGTAACATAGGTTAAAGATAACATATTAATTTAAAACCAAGTTGCTGTTATTTTTAAGAAATTAGTGTCCTAAAAATTTTAATTAATAAAATTGGTTTCAACTGAATTATGAGTTAAGTCTTTTTATTGTTATAAACTTTTTCTATCTCTCTGTCTCTTTTTTGGTTTTTTTGCCTATTCATTATGGGTGGTAAGGATGTTGATTTATTAGAAGCTTTCCTATTTTTTTTTATGTACTATGAAGAGGGGAGACGAGCTGGACGCACTCCTGATGGTAAGAGTAACGCCAGCCCATAGCCAATGCAGTGCTGCCCGGAACTTTGCTATAAAGCCCAACTCCGGGCGGGTACACTACACCGACGCTCCCCACTCTGAGTCGTCAGATGTTAAGACTCATTAGCCCAGTAATTTTAAAACAAATTTTAGCGACAAAATCACCAATTGATTTCGCAACAAAGCTATTTTGTTTTGATATGTTAATGAATAATTAATTATTATGTACCCTCCGTGTTGTTGAAGTGAAGCCTTCCGATTCAGGCTTTACTTCCTTAAAGAGGCTTTGATCACAATTTTGGTACTCTAAAAACTTGGTTAAATAGACTGTTTCATATTAATATTTTTTACTAGCTGACTCTCCAGGCTTCGTACTGCCCGCTTCGTGCTTTTTTATGGCTTTGCCGGCAATTAGTCAAGACTGTCTCACCTTTTAAACACAGCGCGAAGGGTCGTAGGTTCGATCCCCACACCGGAAAAATAACTAGCGGCTAACTCGGATGACACACTTTTCTGAGAGCGGTGGCCAGCGCACCATGTATTCGACGAATCGTTATCCATCGTTTTAATCCTTGTGTATTTTAAAGAAATAAGTGTTAAACAAAGTATCTGTAATTATCATTTACGCGATTGTAGAATTATTTTAATGTTATAGAAGTAAAATCGATTACGTTGCAAAGATAATACGTTTAATTTGAATTACCCTAATTGGCCTGCCCACAACATACCCACGTTGCAAAATGGATTCTGATGAAGGCTGTCCTGAGCCTATATATGTATATGTTGTTTATTCCGTTATCTAGTTGCCATAACATAAGCTTCTGCTTAGTTTGGAACTAGATGGCGCTGTGTATAAATGTCCTGAAGATATTTATTTATTTATTTATTATCTCCCAATTACCAAACGAAACGCAATGACATCTCTAATAACATACAATGGTATGCAAGTAATAACTTGACCTCCGTTTTCTGAAAGAACTATCTGATTATTATCAGAAAAATATCCCTCACGCGTGTCAAATAGATATCTAGAACATCATGGACCTCATGGGAATAGTCTCATTTTTTACGTGATAAAAAATACCCTATGTCATTATCCAGGCTACTATCTCTATTAAAA
>JADANM010006230.1:1018391-1065805 GCA_026213755.1 Eurema hecabe | reverse complement strand
AGTTCGTCTGCGCGAACTATTAAACTCCATAACCGTTTTTGATACAGTTTTACGGTGCAAGTTTTAAGTGCTCGGACTACAGACAAGTGTTAACTTAAAATTGTACTTAAGTTTTCACTGGCTGTACTTGTGGGTTTTGTTCTTTGTTTTTACAGTTTATATGTATTTAAATCTTTATTATAGAGATCAGCTTTGAAATCTCACGATAACATATTTATTCGTACCATCAGCGGCCGATTCAGGCCTCAGGGGGTCATGGGGATTATGAACTAGTTCCAAAACTTAGGTGGACCACCAATTGAACAAAATTATATTATATTTTATATGTTTTGTCATTAATAAACTGTCTACTTTTTACTTGTATCTATCGTTATCATAATTAAATTATAATAATGTTCTTGACTTGACCACGGCTATGTGACTTGGCGCTCCTAAGCTGTAGCCTAAGTGTGCCTCCCGTCCAGTCTTTCTGTTTCAAAATTTATATGAAAGATTGCCTAAGAACCCAAAACAATTATTTTTGGAATTTTTGTCTGTCTGTTTGTTTGTGCACGCTAATTTCAGAAACAGCTTATCCTATCTAGACGGGGTTTTCAATGATATATTGTGGTAAACTTTCCTTATCATTTAGTGTCTATTTCACCTCAATCGGTTGATAAATAAAAAAGTTATGGCAATTTAAAGAATCACGTTGAACTTGCTGAACGTTTGTTTATATGAAAGTCCACGCGGACGGAGTCGCGGGCAACAGCTAGTTATAAATAAGTATATTACGTAGTTCGCGTTGCACTATACTTTATAATAAACAAGTATACATAGTTTTGTGATTTCTCCCTAATCCCCAGTGTAACACCCAAACTGGTGACGCCGACGTGATCGACGTTTCTAATGATAAGGCTTAATATAATCTTAACGTGTACAACACTTTTTTTATTATACACATGTTACAGTTAGTAAGATAAACTGTAAGTGTTATAAAACTTAAGTTAAAATAAAAATTAATTGCCATATAAAAATATTGTATCGTAAATCCATGCAAAGTCTAGAGCAAAGGGTAGTTTTTAACATTTCGCCTATATCTTTTTACTAAACAATTCAACTGTGCCTAGCTCCACACATTTTAAATGGAGTTGCTATTGTATCCGTCATAAACATTTAAACGAATACATGCTCAAAGGGAATCCTTAGAATAGTGTTTGATAACATGCAGCCATTTTGAATTTTACAACGGTGTTGCAAGCGTTGAGAATTGCCTCAGGTATTGCCAGAGATGATTCTGAAACGACGAAGTTATTCCGCAGTTGACTTTTAAGATTGATTTAGAAAAAAATAAATAAATGAAATACACAATATAATTTACGTTTAATAAAATAATTAAGAGACAAAAAGGGCCCACAATGTTGCCTTACTACAGGGTTTTCTCGCAGCATATTCTGTATCTATAATATCTGATTCAGCTCAATATCTGATTTACAATAGATTATACATGTTGATTACACTCGCGAAGTGATATAAATGTTATTTTTATCCGAATTTTAAAATAACATTAAAATCCGGATATAATACAAAATTGAAGTCGATTTATTTTATTTGAAATCGTAAAATATAAAAAGACTTCAATCCATGGTTTGAGCATTCTCTAGTATCCACACGTAGTTGAGAAAAAAGTAGTATACTTTAAAATTAGATAGTAAAATTTCAGTCTCCATAAAAGTGGAATGCTATAACATTATCTTGTATGAAAGTTTGCTAGCTCGGGATATAATCTGATATGATATGACGTCGCGTTTCGTAAGTCGTAACACACTGAAGACTTATAACTATGCAAGGTTTTATTTGTTGGTTAACGGTGTGAATGACGTTTATAATGGAATATTTTAAATTCATATCGACGACGTAGCACAAGCTGCTTTCTGCGCGAAAGGTCGTGGGTTCGATTCCCACACCGGAAAAATATATTTGTAATTTACATTTGTATTTTTCTGGGGTCTGGGTGTTGATATATATTGTATGTATGTATTTACAAAAGAAAAGTATGTTTATGTAATATACTCCCCTTTCTAGTTGCCATAACACAAGCTCCGGCTTAGCTTGGAACTAGATGGCGCTGTGTATAAATGTCCTGAACATATTTATAAATAAATAAATATTTACTATGAGGAGTGTTTAGGAGCTTTTCAGAATGTTACCAGCCAAATTCCACTATCGTACTGCACGTCACAGGCTGCAATACCATCCGCACCACCTTGACAGCTGGGAGTCAACAACAGTGCGCTTAAAAGAAAACTTTTTGACACATAGCACCTTGTGAAACCTGCTTTCTCATGCGGTATTTCTGATGCATTACGACTTGGGGTGCTTTAAGAAGAGAGCGTACATCTTTTAAAAAGGCCGGCAACCCACTTCAGCTGTCAAGTGCTGATAGCGGCGAGGACCACTTTCCATCAGATGGCCTAGACGTTTGCCCCTTTATGACCGCTTGGTGTATTGGTAGTACAATCATTGACTTCTGTACATTTTCGCGTAAGTTTTGTTGTGGGTTCAACCTACACATTATATGATTGTTTAGTCCTTTTCACGACGACTTTCAATTCGTATTTATAAATGTGTTGGTATATTTTGAGACATCTGTACACACATACATATTATACTGACATAATAATTACTTTTTGGGACTAGATGGCGCTGTTTTAAAATAAGTGTCTTGAAGTATCACTGTTATTGTTTTTAATTTTATGCTACTTTCTCTTTTTATAAGGTTACCCAAGAACTAAAGAGTAAGTAAAGCTATACACTTTATTTTACTACGAGAAGTATTCCTCTTTCCTTTTGAAAGTGTGTCGTTAAAAACTACGTAATGTCGTAA
Source organism: Eurema hecabe (assembly GCA_026213755.1). Lineage (NCBI taxonomy): Eukaryota > Metazoa > Arthropoda > Insecta > Lepidoptera > Pieridae > Terias > Terias hecabe. The sequence continues at coordinate 1,062,939 of JADANM010006230.1, read as the reverse complement.
TAAGTGCATGCTACAAGTTATTTTTAAGAACACTAACATTATCTACAATATTAAAGTTTCCATTTCTGAGAATATAAGCTAAGATGGTATGTTCGCAACATTACCCCTTAGAGCACTTGGGAACAATAAAAATATGCCAATGGCGTAAGAGTTAGAACCGCCATCTTGCTGTGTTGCAAGTTTAGGTACTTCTAGTCAAATATTATTTTAAAATTTTAGAATGTCTTTTTTAAAAGAAATAACTTTTAAATGTAGAATATCGTTACATTGACAATTTTTCTGTAAGAGTTTCGAGATCTGCCCATGAAATGGTAAAGTTAAGTATTAGACTGAAATTGCGTTGTTTTTATAAAAAGGAGAAGAAAAGAACTTAAGGAATAAATAGAGAGAGGGGGAGAGAAATATGATTGTCATGACATCTTTATGAAAGGTCGGCCCCACTCCAGAGCTGTCACGCTCTGCGAGTGTTGATGGGCGGCGATGACCACATACCATCAGGTAGCTCGCCTGCTCGCTGGCCCCCTATATATTAGTATATAAAATAGGGATCTCGAGTCCTACTAATTTGCCTTTTAATTTTAATTTTGTTGAAGCATAAAATATTTTCTCGTTTCATCAGTAAAAGAAAAGAATACGAATACTTATTGTATTTACTTAACTTGACTAAAACTAGGTTTATGTGCGTTTTAAACTTAAGTACCGTTAAATAATTCAAACGATCCGTAAACTATACATATTCTAAGTTATTGCTTGCATTACTAAGTTTAAGAGTTTTAATGTATAAAAATAAAATAAAATAAAAATAAAAAATAATATAATATATCTTAAGTATACATTTAGGAGTCAAAAAAGCGACCAAGTGCGAGTCGAATTCGCCTATAAAGAGTTCGGTAGCAGCAAGTTATTTAATATAGACTTTCTTGTAGCTCTTTGATCTATGTTTGAATATTAGTGTACTTAAAGAAACTATATGGTTCTAACTAACTAATTTTCAGTTGAAATTTACATGGTAATGTACGTCATATATTATTTTTACAATTAATTAAAACACATTTTTCCACTTTGAAAGCAACTCTCACGCAAACTAAAATAATTATGTAGTATCTACTACATAATTACTTTTCTTGCATGTTTAAAATTACTTACTTATATTGAAAGATTTTTAAAAGAAATAGTTAATAGTCGTAAGACAAGAGAAAGATGAACTTTATCGCCAAGTTGAAATTGTAGTTAGTAAAATACTGTTTTAAGAATCACAAAGTAGGAATGAACTATGGAACTTCATTAAGAGTTAGTTTTACCTCGGTGCTAAATAATCATCGGTTATAAGAAAATTTTTATTTTTAAATTTAGCTATTTTTTATACCTGTAAATACATTCATGTCAACGTTAACGAACCCAAAAAAGGGCCAAGTGCGAGTCGGATTCGCGTTCCGCGAGTTCCGTACCTTCATGTATAATATTATATTAATTTATAAGTAACGTGTACCCGTTGCCATTCATCAATATTGAACAAGCAAAAAATTACGTGTGTTTTAACGTTGTTACCCTACTCTTAAATACAGCATACGCGATAATGATAAACAGACACGCAGATGGACCAAGAGCGAACTCTTAATGGATAATCGTTTATAACCATGTTAAAAAGATGTATACCTCTATACTGTCTCGAAAAAATATCATAAGCGCGATTCAGAACTCGGCGCATTAGTAGCGGGCGCTACGACCCTGCCAGTTAGCCAATGGTTCATGAGTCATGACACTAGACACACGTGAACAAAACATACATCCCCCCAGCCATAAATATAGCTACTATTTTAACACGTGCAAGAACGTTATTATGCCTGCCAATACCTATGCATCGAATACTAAACTTCGTGCAAAACTTTGCAGACGAGAAAACTTCGGAATGTTATTATTATACTTTATACAACGAGAGTATGTACTATACATACGCGTCTGTGTCGCGCATGTGTTTAGCGCTGGACGAGAATAGCTGCGCAACGGTAGAATCGCGCTCGTAATTTACGTATTGGTGCGAGAAAGACAACACGACCGGGACAACCAATCAACGCTCGCGCACCCGACGATCACGCGCCCCACGCGCCGCGCCGTTATCTCTATACCTTATTTTTGACTTCTGCGCAGGTTTCGTTCAGCGCTAAAGTTTCGTGACGCGTACTGTACAGAAAGACAAATGTGAACATATGGAGTATGTGTAATAGAATATTTAGTTTCCAGTTTTTTGTAAGTAAAAAATGTCTTCAAACTGTAAACTATGAAGCAAAAAACAAATTTGCTTCCCCCAGAGTAATACATATTTTCAGTTAGTAAAAATTAGAAATATTTCAACTAGCAGTCCCGTGCCCGTGGCCACTTGCAAAAATGTGGCTTTCTTATTCTATTGGTGAAAGGATTTTTAAAATCGATTCAGTAGATCCCAAGATTACAATTTAACAAACACACAAGCTTTACTTCTTTATAATATTAGTATAAATTAAGTATTTACAGATGAACTAAGAACTTCGCTTTGTATTTGAATTTTGAAGTGATTTTGATCCTTCAACCCACGAACGGAATAAACGTATAACATTCTACGATGGGACATATTAAAAAAAATATTGTGGCCATAGAGGTTTAACAAACAGTGTTTTTTTTTTATATTTTGTAATAATATGTAGATTTATTAACCGCTCGCTTGCCCCGTGCGCTAGCGACTTTGCGCACCAAAAGCCCGGCGTCCATTACCCGCACACCCCGCTCTGCCCCGCCATTTTTTGCGCCTGCGCCGCGCGCTTTGACATTCACGCAATCGTTCCTTGTGACTATATAATATTTCATTTTTGTTTAGATTGTCCCCGTGGACTTTATAAAGAGACTTTATATGAGTCACTTAAAATAGCCTAAGTGATGTCTAGGCCTGGCAAATGTAATAACCTTGATATGAAACATTCATTTATTTATTACATTTAAACAGATAGACAGAATAATATATAATATTAAGTCTAGTCTCTCTGACGTTAATATAAGTTTCATTCTTCTGTCACTTGACAATTACGAAATTTTTATAAAACAATAAAATACAATGCCTATGAGTAATATGACAATATTTTAATAAAACCTCTTTTGGCTTGGTGGTGGTGTCCACATGTCACATTTTTAATCGATTTAGACAGTTTCATTAAAAAAAATACAATCTAAAAGATTATCAGCATATTCGTTATTATCTGTATCAATTTTCGGAGAATTTTTAAATTTCAAAACTTACGTCACAAAAGAAAATATTACCGCCAACCGAAGATATCAACAGACAACAATATTTAAGCAACAAAAAAGTTTCGTTTCAATTTCTTTTAAGAAAAAACTTCCCTTCCTTTATTTACAAACAACGATTGTTGCGAATTCAATTCTATTGATAGCAGTTCTTTTGAATCTTGGAAATTATCGCTTATTTTTTTATGAGAAAATCGCTTTTGTTAGCTTCGCATAGATAATTATTCATTGTGCGAATACATGTCATAAGATTATTTCTTTACGAATATAATGTTATTTTCATTTAAAATATCATTAGATTTCTTTTAAAAGACGTCTTAACAATACTCGGCATTATACGGATTATGCGGAATAATGCTTAACGATGAATGTTTTAACTACATCTTTCTTCATTCATATATCGAGAACTTTTAAAAGTACTTAAGAGGTGCTTCCGTTGGATGCGTGTGCATGTGCAGTGCCTGAAAATTAACAAATGTTTTTTTTTTTAATTTGACATCAATCAAAATGTCACACTATGATCTGTTATTGAAAAACTAGGTCAGTAAACAGAAGGTAACGATATAATTAATTAACCTGTTTTTCTAATATATAACCTATTCGTCCGCCCGGGCATTTTCTTAAAAAGCAACACACAACTCGGATTATGTTACAAACTTTTGTCATTTATAATATGGTACGTTGAAAAATCCAATCGCGTGGATTGATTTAAAATTTTAAACAGGATCAGCAGTTTTCGGTTGTCTTCGGTGCACAATCAGCTCAAGTAACTTTACTGGACTTTCACACATAAAAATAGGGTTGTCTAACTTTAAAAACAAAATGAAAAAAAATATTTCATATTATTATCTAGTATATTTATGTATCTTTGCAGAAACCTAGCAGGGCGTATCGAAATGCACTTAAGCTGAATTATTTATTGAATAAAAGTAGGTTTGCAGTTACATTTTTCAGCCAAATCCACTAAAGGGGATCCGAATACCTACCTCAAAGAAAAGACTATACATGTGTATTAAAATATTAATTTATAATATAAAACAAATATCGTAAGTTTATGGTTTTTGGTAACCCTATTTGAAATGATGACCAATCCCATTCATTTTTAGTTTAGAGCTCAATATTTTTGATGTCACTAGGTTATAGTCTATAAAAATTTAAAATACATCAAGCGAAAATTTAATGAGCAACTATAGAATTACGCCATCTCTTCCAATTTTGGACCGAATGAAATGACATTTTAATATCAATGCTTTTTAATATTTATAAGTTTAACTTTAAAAGTTAATTTTCACTAATAATAAGATAATCAACCAATAAGGACTTTTTTTCGGTTCAACAACCAATTTCGTATTGGAGCTGCAATCCAAAACGAAAAATATGTTATCATCCTTGTTTTCCAATTACAGAGTTTAGTGCGACTTGGTGGCGCACAATACTGAATTATGCTGAAGGTAACTCAATTCTACAGATTATACTCTAAGTGGGACTTGGTCAGCACTCATTGAAATCTGCATTTTAATACCGTAAAAGTATATTTCTGCATTATTGGCCACTGTTTTATCTTATCTCATACGTTTAAATCACATAAATCGATTCTTTGTTTAATTGCAATTATTAAGCCGAGACACGTTGTCGAAATCAAATAACCTTGCACCTATTCCCATAAAAATACTCTTGCTCTTTATGTCAACTTATGTGATTTGACACCAAACGTCAAACAAAGTGAATTTGTGAATTGTGAATATCATTTTGCTGGCTTCAGGCTAGCATATTTTAATTGTAAAGTTTCTAATAAATATTAAAGATGGATTCTGTAAGAGAAAAGGCGTTTCAGGATTACCGCAAGAAGCTTATGGAGCACAAAGAAGTGGAATCCAGGCTAAAAGACAGTATGTTATCCTATGTACGAATGAATTATGCCGAATCATCTATTGCTTTTTGTTTAATAATTTTTGTTTATTTGGTTCTAATAAGACGAATAAACTTAGAATATTTCAAACTCCTTAAAATATTTATCTCTTCTTTTCAGTGAGAGAACAGTTAAAAGATTTAACAAAACAGTATGATAAAAGTGAAAATGATCTAAAAGCATTACAAAGCGTTGGGCAGATTGTCGGAGAGGTGCTTAAACAGCTTACTGAGGAGAAATGTAAGTTTTAATTATTGTCTTGTATAATGCAAGTATTATTTTTCGGGACTCTGATTGTATATAGCTTAGCTTTTTCAATTTAATTTAAGCTGACCTAGAAGCGCTAAAGAAACAAATATCCATATTCTTAAAAAAGTTTCTTATATTTGGTGTTAACATTGTACACACTTAAAAGGGGCAGTAAAAGTTATATTATATAATTACATTATTACTTTTTCAGTCATAGTAAAAGCTACAAATGGGCCAAGATATGTGGTCGGGTGTAGACGTCAATTGGACAAGAATAAGCTCAAGGGTGGTACCAGAGTGGCTTTAGATATGACCACTCTCACCATTATGAGACATCTACCAAGAGAGGTATTTAATGTTTATTGTTTACTAGGTTTTGGAGAATTCATTTTTGTTTTTAGCTTTATGTATATGGAGAAATTCACATTTACTCTAGAATAACTCTTGAAAGCAGAAACCTTTTTACTATTATTTTTTACTTTAAAGAGCATATTATATGATAAACAAATATATCAAATAGAGAAAGATGAATTACATGTCATATTGTTTGTCCGTGATTGACTCCTTAACTACTGAACGAATTATAATTAAATTTGCACACTGTGTACAGTTTGATCCAACTTAAAAGATAGTATTTTACATGAATATTGTATGCGAGCAAAGCCGAGGCAGTTTGCTAGTATTATATGATAAACAAATATATTAAAAACTAAAACTTTGCAATGTTGCTTAATGCTTGAAGGATGGTGACAAAGATTATTGTTAAGGATATCAATTACAACTGTATTTTTTTATTTTTAATAGCACTTATAAGAGTTTCTTGTCGTTTCTTATCTAGATACATAAGTATTTAAAACCCTGATAAATTGGTCGTATTTCATAGGTGGATCCTCTAGTGTACAACATGAGTCATGAAGATCCCGGTGATGTCACATACTCGGCTATCGGAGGTCTGCAAGAACAAATCAGGCAATTGAGAGAGGTAAGTTGCTATTCAATTGTTTACTTATTAAATAAATATAATAAGTAGATTTAGTTCGTGTAAGTCAAGTGGTTTTTTTTTATGGAAGTTTGCTTTTAGAGTAGTATTGTTAGCATAATATTTTGTTTGAAAAAAATATTAAAAACCTTTTCTGTTAGTTAAATGTAAATATAAGGCTTTTTAATTTATTTAAACTTAGAGTATTATGTCTTAGTCAACAGAATACTCTTTAAATCTAATATAGGTATTGTTACTTAAGAGTATGAGGAATTTTTTTTACTAACATAATTATTTAAAAAAAAATTATGATAAAACTGCAACCAAGAAAGGCTAGTTGCCCAAAATTTTCACTTACCAAAATTATCACTGATTTTATTTTAGCTACCATCTATTCTTTTAATTTAAATTAATACTTTTTTACAGGTTATAGAGTTACCTCTCCTCAATCCCGAGTTGTTCGTCCGTGTGGGTATAACTCCGCCCAAAGGCTGTTTGCTTTACGGACCTCCGGGAACAGGAAAAACTCTGCTCGCCCGAGCTGTTGCTTCACAACTCGATGCTAACTTCTTGAAGGTATGTATTTTATATTGTTTTGATTAAAAATAAAGCATAGACATAACAACTAAGTTTTAGAATGTTGATGTAATGTGCATGAAAAACACAATATTTTCTTAAATGTTTTATTTAATTTCCCTGTAGACTAACAAGATTACTGAAATCATGACATTTCATTACATTGTATAAAATAAAATGTCTTCTTCTGTCTAACCCTGTGTATGCTTAAATGTTAAAAACTGTGCAAGCGCTTTAAATGCGGTTTTTTTAATAGACAAGTGAATGAATAGGAACTAGGATAAATGTGTGTGGAGTCAGTGTCATTCGCTAGTATGTTATAAAATATAAAATTATAATAATCATTACAAATTCAAATAGAAATTTTTGTAAGGTTGTAGGGCCATGTCATTAGAAGGAGTACGGCCGGCACCTTTTTTCCTATTTTAAAGGTCGGCAACGCATTTAAGAGACTAATGCCGACTACTGAAGCACTATTCAAAGTTAAGAACAAATCAAATACCACCATAGGAATCTGTCAAAATAACTGAACTTGAAAAGTGCTTATTTTCATTTATTAATATTATAATAGTCGAGTTTTGTTTTTATTTACAATTGTATGTTCTTATTTTAAAAAGAGAGCAACTATCAGAGTTTCTTGCCAGTTCTTCTCTGTACAAACTGCCTTAATAATAATTATAATAACTCTTTATTGTGCACATAAGAAGAAATAACATAACAAGCAGCAAGAGTAAGAAAAAATAGTACAAAAGGCGGTCTTATCACTACAGTGATCTCTCCCAGATAACCTGAGGCCCAGGAAAAGCTGATAGAGAAAAAGGTGGTGTAAAATAAAGGAAAGATAATGATAGATTTACACATATACATGAACAAATAAAAATACAAATACAGATGCCTTCCGAATCGGTGGTAAATGTCTTGTACCATGACGATACAAAAGTGTTACTTTATGTAGCCTAGTTGAATAAAGATACTTTTGACTTTGACTTAAAACTTAATTAGCGTTTGGAATGTCGCCGTTAGCTAACGGCTATATAAAAAGAAAGAAAAAAACTGTAGCAAAGCTTTGCTACAGTTTTTTTCTTTCTTTTTATATATTATGACATGAGCCTCTAGCTATTTGCCAGTGTCAATGTTATAAGAGGCAACATGGTCAAGATAAAAGTCGATATGAGACTTAAGTAAAATCGTCATCAAGTCGTCTTTAGTCGAGTCAGTCATTCGTTTCGTTCTGCCCTTCGTAAAGTCAAAAGTGATAGTGAACTTTACGAAGAACCTCGACGAATCTTGAAACAATCGAAACGGCGCTACTATGCGCTCTCGAATGAATTCTTAATTTCCTGGACACTTATTAGCTAATTTACTGCGTGAATCACTATCACAATCAAACATTAAATCGCTATATGCAGCAAAAAACGAATATTCTATTAAAATTATAATTAGACGTTGCCAGATTCCCGCTAAAACTCTTTGCTACACTTCAAAGGCAGTGGTTGTTTACCATCAGACGAAGTATTTCTAAAACTATTACCAAATTTCAGGTGGTGTCATCAGCTATAGTGGACAAGTACATCGGTGAATCAGCTCGCTTGATCCGTGAGATGTTCAACTACGCCCGCGACCACCAGCCGTGTATTATATTCATGGACGAGATTGATGCTATCGGTGAGATTTTATTATACAACTTTAAAATAGACGGTTTCTCTTCGTAGTAAAGGTTGCTATGTTGGCTATCTTGGGTACCTTTATGTTTAAGTTGTCTAAGTAAAGCTGAAGCTATATACAAGGTACCTTCACAGAGAATCACTGTCACTACATAGTGTAAAACAAAGGCGCTTTCTCTGTCCCGGTGTACGCTTAAACCATTTTGTTAAGATAGAGTAATTCAAGGGGTAGGTTTATCTGTAATATACGCGTGCGGGGATGGTTGTTAAAATAAATATTAAATTTATGAAATACATTTATATAAAAATTATAAATGCCTCGTATAGAACTAGATGGCGCTGTTTTAAAATAATTGTGCAACTTATTATTTTAATATTTTTTTTATTTTTTATTGTTAAACTAAATTATATTTGGCAGGTGGTCGTCGTTTCTCGGAGGGCACTAGTGCGGATCGTGAAATACAACGCACACTCATGGAGCTACTTAACCAAATGGACGGGTTCGATTCCCTTGGACAGGTGAGATCGTAAAAAAACTTATTTTAATACATCTGTGTGGCTTATCCAATGGTGATACTGTTATTTCTATAACAATTTCTAATTTCATGAGATTTTTTTATCAGATAGCTAGATATTAATGATTCTAGAGGGAGTTTTATGTGTATAATACATTTATAAATACCAGTAAAACCGAGGGGCACTGTTATTTTTAACTTTATAAATAACTTATTAAGTTAAAAATAGTTATTTATAAAGTTTCAAAGTACTAGACATTTAAAAATTTAAACAACAGGCACTAGGTACAAATAGGCTATTTGACACTATTGAAAATATGCGTCGAATTATGGCCATCCTAGTAGATCGTAGTGTAATAAAGCGTATTTAACATAATTTAATACAAAAATGCATGATTCATTCATATTTTACAAATAAAAATCGAGATATTTTTTCAATATGTCTACCACGATGAGAACGCTCTCTAACTAGTTGTAGCGCTGGTGACGTCACTGACATATTAGTAGAGATGGGTCGATGACAGATTTATCATTAACGAAAGTAAACCGTTCATTTGCGTTCATGAACGGGTCAATTAACTAGTTAAATTCAACGACAAGTCGAAAACAACTTTAAATGTTTTTCATTTACGATTCAACATAGTAGTCTTACGTCTGCGCCGAATCACAATATATAATCATGCGTAAATTTAAAACATGATTTAAATGAAACTTTTCAAACATATTATTAAATTCATCATATTAAAAATTCATAACAAAATTGTATTTTGTGTTAGTTTAGTTTATATAAAAAATAGTTATTAGTTAAATTAAGAAATTTGTTTTATTATTTGAAAACATCACTTAACTAGTTGATCGACGCTTTCATGAACGGTCTAGTTTCGTTAACGATAAATACATCGACGACCCATCTCTACTTCTCTGTGACGTAGCTCGAACAATATGCGTCGGCCATTAAAGAGTTACCATTAATTCTAAAATTCAAACTTTAATATTAATTTTTATTAAAAGTACTGCACGTTTCCCGGAAATATTGATGTGGTGTGTTTATTATGCTATAAAGAACCATTTAAAACTGTTTTCAAAAATCAGTCAAATAGCCTATTACTATAATCATTACAAATATTTAAAACAGTACAACATCTGATGAATTTTTAGTGTCGAGATGTTTTCTAAAGTTATTATGTAAATTTTTACAGTCAAATATTTTTTATTCACAAATTTATTTATTTATACTATTTCCAGGTTAAAATAATAATGGCGACCAACCGCCCCGATACTTTAGATCCAGCTCTACTGAGACCGGGACGTCTTGATCGTAAGATTGAGATCCCATTGCCCAATGAGCAGGCTCGGTGAGTTATTTTATTTATTACAGTATAACTTTATTGTATAGAGTAAGGGCAGAAACATTACACAGCAAATGACACGATAAAAAGAAAAAAATATTTATATAATAAGTGGCTTCAACCTTTAAAGAAACACGAAAGTAATTAGCTTTATTCATTTATTTTTCATGGCCTTATGAAGATAACTAAATAATAAACTATTGCACTAGAGTATTTTAGTACCGGTTCTGAAGAAAAACAAATTAAATCTATTTTGTATTGATATTAATGGAGATGTGATTGTTAAGTTTTGTACATTGTGACCCTATATAGTAACACCTGAAAAACAGCGCTATTCTGAGAGCTTGCCCTCCGGATAGCATTAGTTGAGATGACGCCTTTTGCTGCGTTCGTAATGTTTTTTTAATTATTGGTTTATTAGAGTAGCGATAAAACTATTTTATTTATTTATTTTCAAAAACTTTTTTATGTATGTATTTTATTTAAAAAAGAATAAATTAATTTCAGATTGGAGATCCTTAAAATCCACGCGGCTCCGATAGCCAAGCACGGGGAAATGGACTATGAGGCAGTAGTAAAGCTCTCCGATACATTCAACGGAGCTGATCTTAGAAATGTTTGCACTGAAGCTGGATTGTTCGCTATCAGAGCTGAGAGGGAGTACATTATACAGGTATGTTCACTTTGATACAATATACAATTTTTATTTTTTTTATTTTATATATTTGATGCACAAAACACATTACAATCTTTACAAAAATAAACTGAAAACTAAGAGTTTTGAACTGGATTCTAACGTAAAACTATGTGCACACTGCAAAATTAATGTTACAATAATGAAAAAGCTCATGACTATTAAAGGTAACATAATAAAAGAATAACAAGTTCCTCGATACCAGCCAGCTAACAATGAGGGTGGGTCAATTATATAACATTAATAGTTTTATTCGTCTTTGTTGGTGATAGGGCAGTGCTGCGTAGTCATAATTTTGCCAATTGGTCTAAGATCCGGCTGCAGGATTAGTGCGCTCATCTGTTTTTTGCTGGAAACCTAATTTTTATAAATATAAAATATTATTATATATAACCTAATTTTTATAAATATACCTAATTTTTATATAAAATATAGCTCGCTTATTTTTAAATAAAATAACGTGTACATCAAGGCAATTTATATGAAGATTTAAAAAAATCACTGTTGCCTTTGCTCACTTGGCCGCACCTCTTCGCAGCTAGGCGTAAACAAGTACATTTTCGATACATTTATACGTTTATTTATGAATTAAATATCAAATTAAAGCTATTTTATTTATTTATTATCATATATGGTTGCCTAATTAAATCTACCCGCAAATAAGGGTTGCTGGCTTTTAAAAATTATAAATATTTAAGTTATAGTGAAAGAGAGTTAGCGCGTTACATCATTTGTCAGACGAGGATAGCGATTGCCGGCTTGCGACGCTTTTAAACTATATTTTTTACCAAAAATCAATTTTTGAAAAATTAATTAAAAATACTAGCGGCCAAATTATGATAGGCAACCTGATAAATATATATTCCTCTAATTATAAATATACATAAAAATTCGGTTTCAAGCAAAAAACAGACGAGCCTGCAGCCGGATCTTGTACTAAATGTTTAGCTATGTGTAGATAAAATAAGTTTCAGAGCCATATTTCGTTTTGTTTTCTTTTAAATAAAATTTCAGTATTCACTATTCATAAATTGGCAGCGATAATTTACAATGACATCTGTCAAACTAATTACGTTTGACGGGTGTTCCTTATGATTCTAGATTTAATTTTATTAAATTCTTATTATTTTTTGTAGGAGGATCTTATGAAAGCGGTTCGCAAAGTGGCTGATAATAAGAAATTGGAGAGCAAACTAGACTACAAGCCTGTCTAATGCATTTTTATACTAATGTAACATTTATTTTCTCTATCTAATAAATATATACTAGGCCCAATGTGTTTGTTTTATTTAATAATGAAACTAAATGAAATTCGTATCACTGGCTGTATATTATGAAACCTTACCGATATTTTTTTAAATCTTCCTAACATACAATGAATGACTAGTTTACATTTGAACACTAAATTTGTACAATCCTTTAATTGTGCAATAATATTGAACAACCCCTTTGATTCCAAATGTTCAATAAATTCTCACAATAAAATTGACAAATCAGTCAGAACAATATTTTGAATAATAACGTGACTGACCGATTGCAATCGCTTCGCAAAATAAAGTGAAAAATTTGGACGATGAAAATTAAGCTCGCTCAATCTTTTGTTCAATCATTGTGCAATATTTCAATACACACAATTTATGGTACGTTTAATGATACTAAACGTAATATTGTGCATGTAGCTATATTGTACAGTATTATTGGAGGTGTATGGGGCGTCTAACCGATTCCGATCGTATTGATATTGCCTGTATATTGTAAATTACTATACATATTATTATATACTGCAAGCTATTTTATTAGCTTATTAATCGTAACGAATTTAATAAAAGGAATGGAACTTTAGCAATAAAATAAATCATAGAATATATAAAACATTTATTATAACATATCACACCATTTACTTAATAAAACTAGGTAACGTGCCATTTTTTCTAGCCTTAGCAACATTCTCATAATAACACGAAAAATCGACATAACCCTTTATTCTCCTATCCTTCTCATACGGTCTATTCGGATAAATATCTGACGTCGACTCGATTGAACGATTCGTATCAACATTCGAATCGTTCGTTTCGCACTCATTCGTTCCCGACGAATATAATTCGGAATCGATTTCATTTAATTGCGTATTCGATTTCGATTGCACGATCGGGTTGAATCTGACAGATGTCGTTTGCTTTTGACAGCTGTCATTTTGAGGGATTGGCGGGAGGAAGTTAAAATTGCGAATTAGCAGTGTTATATGCGTATTTGGTTTGGGAGTTAGGTTATTATTCACGCAATATGATAGAAATTCATCCTCGATTTCCTCGAGGACGGCTTGGCTGACGTTTTTGTTGGAGTTAGAGGATTGTTTGCGAAAGTTTTCGACTATTTTCTGCGCTAATTGCTTGTTCGTTTCTTCGCTGTTGCCTTTCACTTCTTGGATGCGTTTGTAAACACCAGCACTTACAAGAACTAAAAATCTAAAAAAAACGGAAACATATTATTCTCTACACACATTCAAATTTTGGTCCTAAGAGCCTGATTATTTGAAATTAAAAACAAAATTAAATAGGCTTAAAACAGAAATGCAGACTTTCACATTTAAAATATCAGTAGAGTAGTAGAGATTTGCTTTTATCATTTTTATAAATTATTATAATTTTTTGTCGAACACATTGTATGTAATTTTACTTTAAGCAAATATATTTATTTGAATAGAAATAGTACTTGTTTAGCCTTAGCTTTTAACACAGACATAATTCGATGAAATATAGACATAACAACAGCAATAAGGTTGAAATTACTGACCTACAAGATTCATCTAAAGTGATCGGGCCATGTATTTCGGGCAAAGCGACCACTGGCTCAGAAGCAGCTGCACTGATACTGGGGAAGGCTTTATACAAGCCCTTGACTAGATAGTTGCCTAGACATCTAGTGCCTGTCTGATTGCCTAGGTATTGCACTGAAATATAATATTAACATTTATCTATTTCTTTTAAACTTTATATTCACTTAAAGAAACATAATAGCACATAACACGACGGAAAAGACACATTGTCTACAATTGGCAGTTTTATCGCTTGGCAGTGTTTTCTTCCAAGCAACCATTTATGTAATAATGTATAATACACTATACAATTATATCTGTACATTAAAAAAAACTATAGGTTTAAACGTAAGGCTAAGTAAAATTAGGTTTGATGGTTATGTCTTATCACATGAGCTTATACATGTAGTTATGTGAACATTAAATAACTCTCATTACTTAACCCTCAGAAATAAATGCACGCGTGTGGTGCTGTACCATCCTGTACCCTTTTGTAATTTAAAAAATTCATTTTGAAATTCTGGCAACTCATTAGAGACTTAACGAGAGATTGAAGTTTTGGCGGGAATCTGGCGGCGTCTGAATATGCGTTTGTTGGTGTATAAAGTGATTTAATGTTTGATTTTGATAGTAAATCATGCAGTAAATTAGCGAATAAGTGTCCAGGAAATGAATGTTTACTATCACTTAACGAAAGTCAGAAGGAAACTGAAGAGAGGAAAGAAAGAACTTATAAGATTGCGACTGAAGGACTTTGTATCCATGGTCAAGAAATTTTATTTTATTTATTTATTTATTTTAGATACACTGTGAGGTTTACACAATAGAAATATACAGGTAAAATTACATAAAACTACTTATATTAACATGTGCTGCTCTTAATTGTGTATACAACTTTAAAGAAATAAATTATAAATAAAATTAACGAGCGATGGTCACCTACCATCACATCAAATAAACAGCAAAAAACTTACCATTCCTCAACTTATTTACATCCAGCCCCAGTTGAGAGAGCCGTAACAATTCGTCCTCATTATTCAAACTATGATCCATCGTTAACTGTACAACTCTCAACACAGAATTATCATCCGTTCTACACAATAAAGCCCGCGTTTCTCCAACATTAGCTACAAATAGCTTGTTATTGTGAACTAAAGCGAGAACTACTGTAGCACCTCCGGACAGATGTTGGTCAATTTCTTTTAACCGGTGTAAAATGTTGTCACAGTTTTGGGATATCTGAAAAGACCACACAACACGTAAATAAGATAGCCAAGCATTTACTCTATATTTTTATAGACAATTTGGACTTCAATTTTGTTCATTTTTCAGATACGACAAGTATACTATAATGTTGTAGTGAAATATTTTTCTTTATCTCAATAAAGTTATGATACAATTAAATTAAAACTACCGCATTGTATTTTAAATAAACTGTCACAATCAGCACAAACGTTACATACATAACACATAAGTATCTATTTGATAGTCGGGAATGGGAACTAAGTTCAAAATACAAAGAAACATTGATAAAAATCTGCATCACAATCAATCAACTGTTTTAGTTTGGTTTTAGTCTTTTACATAAAAACATTACTTAGCCATTGATTATATTAAACACAAATACCTCCTATATTTTTTAATTAAATAAATAAATATTTTCAGCGCATTTATATACAGCGCCATCTAGTTCTAAGCTAAGCAGAAAGTTTTCGTTACGGCAACTAGATAACGGAATAAATTACATATACATACTTTTATTTTGTAAATACATACATTTTTTTTATATAAAAGAAAATACATACATACAATACATAGCATCACCCAGACCCCAGAAAAATACAAATGTAAAAAACAAATATATTTTTCTGGTGTGGGGATCGAACCCACGACCCTTCGCGCAGAAAGCAGTTGTGCTAC
Organism: Eurema hecabe; assembly: GCA_026213755.1. NCBI lineage: Eukaryota > Metazoa > Arthropoda > Insecta > Lepidoptera > Pieridae > Terias > Terias hecabe. The sequence continues at coordinate 1,046,996 of JADANM010006230.1, read as the reverse complement.
CACTGCGCCAAGCGGTCGTCGCTTTTAATTATATTCGCTGTTTCTCCAATCATTTTATTTATTAATAATAATTTTCATATTTTTATTACATTTCTACAGTGCTATCTATAACAAAACTAAGAGCTTCTGTTATATCAATAAGATAACAGATAAAATGAAAATACTAAGAAATAGAAATCTATTTACCTGTGACTCATTCAAAGTTTGCAACCGATACTGCAAGCTGGTCCTTTCTGCGATCATACCATCGTAGTTTTCTGTGTATGCCTTTTCTACAGATATAAAAGCATTTCTGAAAAACAGAGAATAACTGGTGAAAACCACTAGTCATGTTTATTGCAGTTATATTATTTATTCAAGTCATTATTTTATTATTTATATGCTTATATACAGAATTACTCAAAATTTCCTATTAGCACTGGCCATTCAGTTTTTGATAAACAAGGAACAAGGTCCACATACATTTATAAATACTAAACATAGTAAAACTTAAGTTTTATTTTTCTTACATCTTGTTAACTTTATGATATCTAAAGCTACCATAGGACAGTTCGAATTGTATTAATAATATAATCGAGTGATAAGCAACTAAATAATTAAAGGAACCTTAAGTTTTACTAAAATCAAGATTACTATGAAATTACTGACACAGACAGATTATATAACCTAATTCCAAACAAAACTATGTGGAACATTTAATAAGTTACACATTTTCTTTAAAAAAAATGCTGTAATATCATATACAAATATATAAAGCTGAAGAGTTTGTTTGTTTGAACACACTCATCTCAGGAACTACTGGTTCGAATTGAAAAATTCTTTTTTTATTGAATAGACAATTTATCGAGGCGGGCTTTAGGCTAAACAACATCACGCTGCGACTAATAGAAGTGAAGAAATAATGGGGACAAAGTCACAAGCAATGGCTAGTAATATATAATTCTCATACCTTAAGCGTTCCCTAATTTCTTCATCTGTGTTGTTTATAGACGGTGGAGGCAATAATAACTCAGCAGCCATTCTTTGCATAATAAATCTAGCTGCTTCCAACCCATTGTGGGGCTCAAATATTCCATATAGACATCTGAAATTATAGTTAATAAGTTATAATCTATACCAATATTATAAAGAAGTAAAGTTTGTGTGTCGTAAATTGTAAGGGGTAATCTCGGATTCTACTGCACTGATTATAAAAATTATTTCACCAATAGAAAGCCACATTATTGGTGTGTCATTAACCGTAAAATAAAAAGGCTTTTACGTGGTAGTCCGTTTTGCAATGTCAATCGGAAATTTATTTTATGAATTTTAGGTTTTTTATGAATGCTGCCTTAACTATGAAAGACATAGTATTGAGTTCTTTTGAAAAAATGAGGAACCATAATCATCATCATGGTCGTTTCTATTGAATCATTCTGTCTATTAAAAAAGTTCGTCAAAATCCATTGCGTAGTTTTAAAGATTTGAGCATGCATAGAGATAAAACGACAGAGAAAGCGACTTTGTATTTTACTATGTAGTATCAGTCTCTTACAGGCCTCAAATTCATCGCATATAAGTTTTCCTCATAACTGAAAAGATGTACTTACGAATTATCTTCTGTTTGGCAATAAAAGCACAAGTAATCATCTGTACCGTCTGCATTTCCTCCAATTTGAGAAAAATATGAAGCGACACAGGTATTTCTGCATTTTGGTAAATCGTCTGTCCACGGTCTAGCGATCATTTTGTAATATTCTTAAATATACGTGCTTTAATATTTGAAAAATCATTTAAAATATCATGATTATGCAGATTGCAGAGCAAATATTCCTAATATTTAAATTTTTCAATAAATAAATAAATAGATGAAAAACGTTTTTGACATTGACTTTAACTTGACAGTAAAGTAAACAGATAATTTAGATGAGCTAAAAATTTACCTAAATTAAATATAACAATTATTATTAATGCATTAATTTTATACCATTGAAGAAAAGGTTTTTCTTTTTTAGTTATCACTTTAAGAAAGTACATGCACACATTTTTAGTGTCGTAGTTGTGACTCATGAGTCATAAATTAAGTAGTAAGTACATAAATTACTAAAATATATAACAGGTGCATTGCTTTAAAATAATAATGATCTTTTAAGTAGCAGGCTTTAATTATACTTAGGCTCACTATAGTTTAAAATGTTTGAAAAAAAATTTAATAAAGTTTAGTAGCCAACAAAACGATACCTAAATGTTACAAAATTTCCTCAATACTTTGGTAATACATATTTATATGCCTATTTAATTTAAAGTTTCTATTTTCAATATGCATACTAAGCAGTGTCCATACAATCCTAAATGTAGATTGTAGGTATATGTGGGCGAGTGTGAAGTAACCTTTTTAGGTCAAGATCACACTTGAGTTTTACTTTTGTTCTTGGAGCTTATATTTTCTAAGCCATCAAACCTTATAAGAAAAGTATTAAACTGCCGATTTATTTTACATACCATTAACTACACATATATAAGTAAATATGTTATCACACATTTTTGAATAATTTTAAAACAGTATCTTTAAAATAAGGTTAGGAGTAATTAAAATTGTTGATAGGATGTGGTTTGAAAACCATGTAACCACAGCATAATTTTTTGTATTTTTAAAATAAGGTAATTATATGAAACTTAGATTTTTTTTCTACTATTTTGTAGCTAAAACAAAAACAATACAATTTTTCAATGTCAAGATATTGTCGGAGAAGAAATAAAACACATAATTCAAGATTAAAGTTTATGTCATACAAATAACAAGAACTCCAATCGATTTCCACATTTTACAATTTTTATATTTTATACAGTATTGGCTCCATTAACTAAAGAGCTTGTTACTAAGTTGAAAGCAAGACCAGATTTAACCTTTTTACTTTTAAATCATTGTAATATGATGTACGCATACATCTCTTCTATAGTGATTATAATAAAATCTTAAAATGTACTTAATATTGCCAATATTAACAGTTTTTACAACATTCATATATGAAATGAGATTTATCTTTGTAACTGAAACAGTGCAAGGCAAAGCTGAAACAGGTTAGCTCGAGGCTTCCAAAGGCATGAGCTTTATATAGTCCACAAGGCACCGACACCATCCAAAAATACAAATGTGGTTAATTCAAAATGTTTATTAACATAACATAAATTTGAGACACACCTCAATGGCTTTGGAAACCCTAGCGATCATTCACTTCATCTGGTGAGCATTTATAAACTAATGTCAGTGGATTTTAATCGGTCTTTTTGTCTGCGACTTTGGTTTCTGACTCTGGCTTTTTCTCTTCCTTCTTCTCCTCCTTCTCTTTCTCTTTCTCCTCAGAAACTACTTCCTTGGCCTCCTGTTTCGAAGCCTCATCGAAATTACCGACTAGGTTAGGTACTTCGTCGTCCTCGTCTATGGGTTTTGGAGCGGCTACACTAGACGCTATCCTCTTTAACTGATTGAGCCCCTCAGGCCCGAGCTGGCTCAGGATACCGGGCAGCATCTCGGCGATCTGCTTGTTCTCTCCATGGCCGGTGATGGCAAATGTGTTCGCCGCGAGTGATGCTTGCGCTTTAGGGTTATTAAAATGAATCACAGTACCGTCATCTTTTATCATATTAACCTCCTCGATGCCGGGGATTGTGTTTACTGACAGTTTTTTAAGCGATGACTGTAATTTCTTGTCATCTGTAGCGGCGGTCGCATGTACAACCTTCTTCTTGCGCCTCGGAGTCCCCTTACCGCCTATGCGGACTTGTGACTGCAGTTTCTTCAGCTTTTCCGTATTCATTTTGATATTTTAACACGTGTTACGTGTGAAGAAATTCGCGGCACACTTTTTACAATGTTTGTATTTTAGTTTTATACACGAATACTTGAGTTTTCCATGTAACTTGATCGTACGCACGTGTTTTGAACACCGGTTAGTTACAAAGGGAAAATGGTGGATTTGCGAGTTGCGACTGGTTATTTCTGATTTCCTTGATTTTTTTTGTTGGCAGCACTACAGAAATGTGTGTTCCATTACACGTCAAAATTTATATGATTATTATCTTAATGAACTATTTTAAATAAAAGCAAAAAAAGCAGACTGTGAATTTAGCAAAAAATTAATTGTGTAATCTGCGAATCGAAAAAGTAATTAACGTTTAAATTTGCACAAGTTGAAACCTTATATAACTTCCATTGAAATTTAATAGATGGCGCTTATGAGTAAATAGACACACGACAAACCTCGACAAAAATATTTTTCTAAGCATTCGCTAGATGGCTATAGTTACTTGTAACTAGTTAATAAATTTTGCATTCGATAATTTTTATTGTAGATCATTAATTTAATTATATATCATAACTACATCGTGAAACAGGAAAATTCGAAAAAAATATTTCTTGTATTTTTAAAATGTTGAATTATGTTTAAGCTACCTAATGACTAAAATATATAGAGGACATTCATCGATATAGGTATGTATTCCCAACTGACACTGAACATTAATTACGCACTTATTTAATACTTGATAAACAAAAGTTAAACAAAGTACAGAATTATATCTCTACAAGTTAAAAAAAAACAACGTAACAATGGTAATGATTGTAAAATTATTCGAAAATAAGTCAGTAATGAACACCTAAATAACTTGTTGTTCTCATGATTATTCAACACTATTAGAGGGCCTAGCATTCCGTAGAAAACATACGTCACTCATCAGTTCGTAAAACCGAGATATCGACTGATAAATATTTATCTGCATTTACTAAATGCACTTCAATATGGCGCGGTGTAAAGCTGTCAACGCCATCACTGAACAATATGACAGCTATTAATTTCCGAACGTCCATACATCTCGAACTATTACTGAATGTTTCGCTAAAACGTTTTTGAACGAGGTTCGCGCGCACTTACTCGATGCGATGACAGATGTACTGTTGATGTTAAAAGTGATTATTACTTATAATATTTTCTGTAGTATTTTTTATATTGTATACACATGGTACGACTACGCAATTAAGCCAGCTTACCAAAACTAAACTTGTTTAACACTCTGAACTAAAAAATCCCAGATTTTTCTTCTTTCCGCTTCTTTTCTATCCTTTATTATAATCTGTACCTAGAGTTAAATCGTTGTATTGAAAATTTCGGAACTTAAGCCTAGTAAAGTGTTTAGAACAATATTCATTATTCATTAAATTAAATTAACTTTAACAATTGCCGTCATAAGTTCACAGAAAATAAAGCAGTCCTTGAGTGCTTGCTTTTTAAAAAATATAAATTCTTTGTAAACTAACGCAAACTCACATACTATATTATCAGTGGTACATAAGTGTATTTTAATACAACGATTCAAAAGTGTTACTTTAACAAGCTCAGTTGAAAAAAAAATCTATTTGACATTTATTTTGACCTTTTTTTTATGCGATGAAGTAGGGAGACGAGACATTGAATCAGATCGAAAAGGATTCATTACCACTTTCCCCACGACTGTACAAACGTGAAATAAACTAATGCACTTAAATTTAGGCCGCGTTACGTGTTTATATGTTTTTTATAATCATATTTATGTCGATTTGCATCTGTAAGTTATTCAGTTTATTTGAGCAGTTGATGTAGCGCCAAAATTGTAAACCTCTTTGGTTAAGTGCTGGGAACTAATAATTTAAATACGTTAAAACGTAAAAGTCAGTTTATTTACAGAGATTATTTATGATCTAGGAATATTAAACATTGTGATTTAACTTTAATCTTCTTTCTTTTATTTCTAGTCGTCTCGTTTCACAGCATCAGATTTTCAGAATTTACCTCGAAAATTTCAAAGAAACAAATTTACCCAATATTATGTTGATAATTAATTGGTAATTCATATTTTTCTGTTGGGGTTATAATGAGCTTTTATATCGTGTAATGATCTTCATTCTACGCAAAATATGTAGGTTTAAAGCAACAATGTTTACAACTAGTAACATTAGAAAATATAGACATAATAGAATACAATTCTTTTTTAATACAAAATAACATAAACAATGATTAACAGTTAACACTGAAATCATCCATCTGTTGTCCAAACATCTAAATAGGATACAATTAACTAACGTTTCCGAACGGAATCTAAAATAGCGACAAAAAGTGCGGCGTGACATTAGTTACCGCTTTTTTTAGAATTTCCCGCGCTCCAATTAATCAGGAACATTTTGGTTTGAGTCTGTCGTTTAAACAATTAGTAAGAGTCGTTATCATCCTGTCAAAAAGAATAAATTAAGTATGCATATCCAAAAAAAGCGTTGTTCCTGTAATTTCCATTTTAAAGTGATAATTTCGTAAATAATGTATAACAATAACTTTAACATGACATATAAAATTACTCGTTTAAATCTTATAAGTATGAGCCATCATAATTCTAACAAATTTATGTCCACCATTTAAGCTAAGCATGACGCATCTGACACTTTAAGTAAGCACCTATCACATTACAACCGTACAAATCCTATCTAATCTCCATTTTTTGTGTTTAAACTGCTTTTAAAGATTAGTGAATAACATAATTTAAAATACACACGTTTCTTAGATTTTTGAGTCATTAGTTATCTAAACAGGCCGGATTAAGTGGATTTCTGAACGACCACCCGATCGCACGCGTTCTGTGACAGATGTCAAATTTGGCGGCATATCAGAGGTTTTTTTTTTTTAATTTTTATTGCCGTGAAATTGATTGTGTATGGATTAGAATTCACTATTGCTAGTAAAAATCTTTTTATTTTTTCGATTCCATTTTAAACAAGAAGCCTTGTTTAAATATAGCTTTGGTTTTTCCTTTTTATTTTGAAATATGATTGTTAACATCAAATAATAATAGAAAAAAATATCAATATTATTAGGTACAGTTTTATTAAACTTTTAAAAGAAACCGTTTACGGAAGATAAAGCTTTAAAGCTCACTCGAAAGTTTCTTATCATTCTGTATACAGTGAAAAATCTCCTTAAAATTAATATTATGTAAATATATAAGTACATAGACGTGTAAGTTTGTGTAAACGCCAACCGATTGAAACGGATTGTGATTGAATTTTGCGTCGAAACCTTTTATTTGAACGGCTGATCAAATACAGGACCTCTATTGAATCGTTCGGGTTTTACTGTACATAGACATAGGTATCTATACTAATATTATAACGATTTGATTGTTTGTTTGTTTGTTGGCATTGAATAGGGAAACTACTGAACCGATTTTTGGTAATTTTTACTATAGTAAAGGTCTGGTCTGGTCTCGTGGAAGAAACAAAGTCGAACATATCTTTATTCAACTAGGCTACATATAGTACCAATTGATTCGTCATGGTATTACAAAATATTTACCACCGGTTCGGAAGGTTTCTACAGAGAAGGAATGAAGAATCTGCAAAGGGCTATGTACCCCTATACGTTCTGAGACACACAGAGGTGTTGGTCCAAGCGTATGGCCCATGAGCATACTATAAAAAAAAATTGTATCGCCTAGGTATTGGAATATTATTTACGACCGCTTGGTGCAGTGGTCTTGCAGTGGCCATCTGCACCAAGGGTTGTGGATTCGATCTCCACTGGAAAAATACATTTGTAATTAAAAAAATATATCTTTCATGGGCTGGTTCTTGCTATGGATAGCATGTATGTATTTACAAAAGAAAAGTATGTATACGTGAAAGTTATACAGGCTACATTTATTTTAAAAGAAACACAAGAGAAATTATGAGATATCCAAATAAAATAACGTCAACGAAATTCTACAAAGAAAAATAACTTTAGCCGCTAAATTTTATTGAAAGAGGTTTTATTTGTTTCCTTTTTCTAGTGCATTTTCTTTTACGGCCGGCGGACATATTGAATAGAATTGGCGCGAAAGTTATTTTCTCTATGGCTCTATGGAGATTATCCTTTTGGGGTTGCTATCGCTTTCTGAAATTACTTTTTTATTTTTATTGGCTTGTTTATAAAAATAATGTCTTCGGGCGGGCGTAAGTGTTGTTTTATTTAAACTATAGTTTTGTAGTTATGGGTTAAAGTTGTAGATAGTATATTTAGAAAATTCGTTGACTGTTCAAAGGTATAACCGCGGTACATAATTAGTAATAGATAAGCAAAACATTAAATAGATGCATTATTATTTATGTTAATTTGGAAATTCATTTAATAATAATTTCTTATACATTTTGCGTTTAATAATATTTTACCGTCGTCTTTAAAGTAAGTAGTAGGTAAAGCTATTTATTATTTTTTTATTAGTTATTGATAGATATAAACAAAAAATATCAATATCAGCATTAAATTATGTTTTTTTATCTTCTCTAATAGGTACGGTATTTTTATTGATTAATTATATTGTATTTAAAACTAGTTGTTGCCCGCGACTCCGACCGCGTGGACTTTCATATAAACATTGACCCGACCCCCTAATAACTCATTTTTCCAGTTAAAAAGTAGCCTATGTCTTTTCTCAGGCTCTAGACCATCTGTTTCCAAAGTTCATTAAAATCTGGTCAGTAGTTTTGGCGTGAAAGCGTAACAGACAGACTACTACAGAGACGACTACAGAGTTACTATCGCATTTCTAATATTATCAGTAGAGATGTTCATTTCAGTTTCATTTTTTTCAACAACTAGGTAAACGTTAAAACACAAATAAATAAAATGAAAAACATCTTTCACACAACATAGCTAAAATAGATTTTCAAAAAACAACCAACATAACCAATAGCTACGCAACAAAATTGGTTTTCGCTCAATAAACTGTGATTGGAAGTGTCGTGTTACATGTTGTTACATGTTACATGTTACAAATATCGGGTTGCTTGTCGCCGTTAAAATTAAATGGAGCGGACCGCTGGGAGTACGAACGAATCGGATTTTTTATGTTTTGACACTGACAGTTGAGCGGGTTGGGTGTTGCCAGTTGGTTTTGACAGCGATCCTCGCGCCGAAATTATGTCCGATTAACAGTCAAACGCATGTCAAATTTAAGCACACTTCAAGTCTATTAATGACTGATATCTGCAAATTTTTTTATATATTTTACGAAGTCAAGTTCTTTTAAAATAGGAACTCTATCTTTTCCCTTTTAGCCTTACTACGAGATCACGTTTTTCTCAAGTTCGTAGCGTTATCAAAGCGGTTTAGTGTGAGTTCAATGTCTGTCTCTCTGTACCTATAGAAAGACTGCTCTCGTTCCTATTTAAATCTATACATCTATACATATAATAAAAACGTAAGGTAGTCGCTGTCTGTACATGGAAGATATATGAGAAAAAATATTACAGGAGACCTTTATTAACGCAATAGAACCCAAAACAATGAAGGAATTTTTGTCTGTTTGTTTGTGTACGCTAATCTCAGAAACGGCTTATCCTATCTAGATGGGGTTTTCAATGTTAGGTATGTTGTGGTAAGCTTAACTTAACATTTAGTCTTTAATTCATGTCAATCGGGTGATAAAAAAAAAGTAATGGCAATTTAAAGAATCACGTTGAACTTGCTGAACGTTTGTTAGCGCGGGTTAGGCATTTTCAAAAATGCTGCCCAAAGACACTTTTCTACGCGGGCGAAGTCGCTGGCACAGCTAGTTATTAAATATTTTTATAAACGTATAAATTGATATATCATTAATAGATTGGCATTTAAAAATGTTAATATTGATATCGTCGTTGACACTAAAAGTTTTTCTTTCTAAAATTCTTATAGTTTCTCAAAACGTGAAATTAAGCTTTTAAAAATATATCCGGGGTTTAATAATGTTATATTGTCCCGGTTTTACCCGCGTAGTTCCCGTTCCCGGGGCAATACCGGGATAATAAATATCCTATGTTTTAATCCAGGGCATCATCTTACTACATACCAAATTTCGACTAAACCGGTCCAGCCGTTTTGTCGTGAAAGAAACACAAAAATACAGACAGACACATTTTCCCATTTATAATATTAGTATGGATAATACTTCATGTTAACCATCTACAAATAAAAATAAAAAAATAAAATAAAATAAAATAAAAAGCCTTTATTTGCTCCTATGAACTAGATAACATTTTGGTTAGTGGATTAGTAATTATGACTAAAGTAATTGTAGTTAGTATATATTAGTTAATTAAGGTAATTGTTTTTTTCCTCCATAGGAACCCCCGTGCGGGTGAAGGCCTCGATCGAACGATCTACAAATAAACAATTAAATAACTCTACATTTGTATCTAGGAATGTTATTAACTAAAGAACGGGGCATAAATTCCCGCTTTTTTACAGCGTCCATATTGCCACAGATAATCAAGAAGGGGCTTTCGACCAATCAGATCGCTTCGTTTTATGTGTGCGTGTAATGTATGGGTGTGGTTATAGAATACTATTACATGTAAAGGGTTTAGGGATGATACCTAATAATTTTTATAATTGTAATCTAGACTTATATTATAAAGAAGTAAAATTTGTGTGTTTGTTAAATTGTAAGGGGTAATCTCGGGATCTACTGAACCGATTTTAAAATTTCTTTCTCCAATAAAAAGCCACATTATTGCTGTTAGTATATTTATGTAACATTTCATTATTATATTATTAAGTATGTAGGTATTGTGTGTAGTTTATCATAAAAAAGTTTATTATATCTATAAATATATATTTATCTTATCCATTTCCGTACCTCTCAGGTTGCCTGGCAGAGATTGCTATTTAGCAATAAGGCCGCCTCTTGTACATTAGGTATAATCTGTAACTTAATTTACATGTACTTATTTTGATTTTGGATGTAATGAACAATAAAGTATTATAAATAAATAAATAAATGTGCTTTATCGTAATCATATCCCACTAATATTATAAACAATGTTTGTAAGGATGTATGTTTGTTGCTCTCACGAAAAAACTACTGAATCGATTTGGCTGTAGTTTGGCATGCAGATAGATTATATCTTAGATTAACACGTAGGGTACTTTTGAAGCTGGTATCTAATTAAACTATTTTATAAAATGCGTCTTTAGTTTCAGAGATTAGGGGATTAAAAAAACAGATTCTATTTTTAATTTTGAAATGATTTTTTTTTGGACATTTAACGTTAGCTACAAAACAGCTTAACACTTTAATAATTATTTTATTGTATGAATTTGTGTTTCATGTATTTTGTTAATTATAATGCTATAATTATATCTGCTGGCCAACGCGACTTTGTTAACGCTGCTACTAAAAACGAATTATCGAAATTGGTTCAGCTGTTATAGAGTTATGCACTTAGCAACACATGGCGATTCATTTTTTATTATATTTTATTTATATTATATAAATTTACTGTATTTATAATTGTTTGAACGCTTGGGTATACTTCTGTAGTCGATAATAATAAAGCTACCATTTCATTGGTATTAATCTTTAAGCCCCGAAAACTATGGAATAAGGGACTTGAAAGCCTTAATATAAATTGTTTTTAGTATAAAAATAGAAATCTTCTAACGCATGCAAATTCTCGTCTCTTAAGCTTATCCAAGAGAAAATCAATAGCATCGTGCTAGAACGAGACGAAAATAGCACTATTGTACGAGCAAGAGTGAGAAAGTCTACCCTCACTTGTCGGAAAATTAGTCCATAAAAGTATTAAGAGAGTGCTCTTTAAAAATGAACTCTATTCCTGGTACAATAAGGTATTTTTTTCAATGCAGTTTTGAAGGAACATTTTATCTTAACAAAATTTGTAGGACGTTGGATTTTAATCCTAAGCTAATATAGATAAAGTTTATTTTTGATTGTAGAGTTAAATATAGTAATTTACAGTGATTTAATGATAAATGGGACCAGATGAGTTTTACGTTTTTATTAGTGCTTTACAATTAGAGATTATTGAAATTCAACAACACATATTAATGTAATGGTTTTCGGAATTATACAGCCTGAAAATGTTTAAGATACTATTTTTCTATTATACAGAATTTATACATGTATCTATACTAATATATAAAGCTGAAGAGTTTGTTTGTTTGTTTGAACGCGCTAATCTCAGGATCTACTGGTTCGAATTGAAAAATTCTTTTTTTATTGAATTGACCATTTATCGAGGAAGGCTTTAGGCTACATAACATCACGCTGCGACTAAAAGGAGCGAAGATATAATGGAAAATATAATGGAAAACTTATAATTGACGTTGATATTAATAATGTATGGCCATGTCTAGAATCTATAGCTATTTCTTTTTATAGTATTCCAATTGTCTATGGTGGAAAGGGACAGAAATATTTCATAAGCATATATTTTTTACTAGCTGTTGCTCGCGACTTCGTCCCCGTCGGATCTATTTCTATTATTATGTTATAGTGAGTCAATCTTAGAAGATAGACATATGTCTTGTCGCGGACTTTTTTTTAGATCATTTAAAGAGGAATAATTCTTTCATACATATTATTTTTGTATCTTGAACCGTTTTCGCAGCGCACGCAAAGGAAGCCCTCAAAGATGAATAATTTTCCCCGTTTTTTCCATATTTTCCATTATATCTTCGCTCCTATTAGTCGCAGCGTGATGTTATATAGCCTAAAGCCTTCCTCGATAAATATTCAATTCAAAAAAAAAGAATTTTTCAATTCGAACCAGTAGATCCTGAGATTAGCGCGTTCAGACAAACAAACAAACAAACTCTTCAGCTTTATATATTAGTATAGATCATAACTTTGCACTGAATGCTATAATGACAGTGGCACTCTCTAACGTATAGTTGTTGAATTAAAACAGAGATTTTTAAGCAATCAATGCATTCATAAAGGGAAGTTCTAACAGTGTTAACTCTATTTTCGATGTTTGGACATTTATGACTTTTAAGAGCTAGATGTGCGATATGTTAAGTAATATAGATGTCGCAGGCGAATTGTATAATCCGCTGTATTACATTACGGCTAGCCGTTTTACAAAACAGGGCCGTTTTGCAAAGAGGCGGTTCAACGTTTAGCCGTATTGTCTTGCGTAGTTTTTGTATCATTATAAATTTGTATGTTCTTATTATTTTTGTATCATTGCCATAGTTTTTGTATCATTATAAAAAGAACTTGATTACTCAGCTTCATTTTTATTAAAGTTGAGTAAATCAGTTTTTTAATAATGATAAATAACTAACCTAACCTAATATATTAAAAAACTAACATATGGCGACGAATACATTTAGGCGGTTTTTTTCTTATCCGCATTCAATACGGCTAATCGTTGAACCGCCGTTTTGCAAAACGGCCCTGTTTTGTAAAACGGCTAGCCGTAATGTAATACAGCGGATTATACAATCCGCCTGCGACATATACAAAGAGTAAATCATTACTAATATAATCTACTAGCGACCTGACCCGGCTTCGCACGGACATAAATACAGATATTTAAAGTTATAAATATAGCCTATGTTACTCAGTGATAATGTAGCTTTAAAATGAAGAAAGAATTATTAAAATCGGTCCAGTACTTGTGAGTTTTTTCGTTACATAAAAAATACAAATCTTTCCTCTTTATAATATAAATATTATACATGTTAAAGTAGGGATGTTTGTTACGCTTTCAAACAAAAACTACTGGACCGATCATCATGAAATTTTGTACACTTATCCTTAGAGGTCTTAGAATGAATGTAGGCAACTTTTTATTTCCAATTTTTTGTTCAATGTTTTTTTTTTGATACTATGAAGAGGGGAGACGAGCTGCACGCACTCCTGATGGTAAGAGTAACGCCAGCCCATAGCCAATGCAGTGCTACCCGGAACTTTGCTATAAAGCCCAACTCCGGGCAGGGGTGCACTACACCGACGCTCCCCACTTTGAGTCATCAGATGTTAAGACTCATTAGCCCAGTAATCTCGCTGGCTACAGTGCCCTTCAGACCGGAGCACAGTGACATTTACATATCACTGCTCAGGCGGTAGAATGTCTGGCACTGTGGGGGTACCCACCCAGTCGGTCTCCTGCGAAAGAGACCTACCCCCGGTAAAAACGAAGCCGCGGTTAGAAGCTAGTAAATAAATAAAGTATAACTTCAAATGACTCCATTTATCACAAAATCAAAAGCCACTAATACAATTAAAATCTCAATTGAATTGGAATCAGTTGAACCATTAAATTTAGATAACGGGGGTTGATACGATCGCAACATTTAAAGGTAATTGCTAGGGGTGGGTTATTGGGGTGGGAAATTCGAATTAGCCCATTACATTACGTGATAAATGTGAACGTTGAGACCTTTTGTTTGTAACGGTTGAACAGATTTTGATGTGATTCTTTTTTGGGATAGCTTCTTGTTGTTTTAGAAGAAAGAAACATTTTCGTAGAGCACATTTTAATTCCTACTAGTTTTACTATCATTTCCGAATAATGTTATAAATGTATATATATATATTGTGAGAATGGATGGATGAGATGGAGTGTATGTTTGTTATTCTTTCATGCAAAAACGGCTGGACCGATTTAGTTGAAGTTTGGTATGTAGATAGGTGATATCCTGGATAAACACATAGGCATAATGTATATCCCGGTATTGCCCCCGCAACGGGAATTGATAAATGGGAATGTTGAGACATTTGTTCATAACGGTTGAACAGATTCTGACGTGATTGTCTTTTGGGGATAGCTCCTTCTTATTTTAAAAGAAGGAAAGCACTAACTTATTTATATTATAAATGTGAAGTATTGTGAGTATGTTTGGAAGTTTGTTTCTCTATAACGCCAAAACTACTAAATCGGTATGCCTGAAGTTTGTCGGGCAGATAGATTAGACCACACAAGATACTTTTTATATTGGTTGGTTGATACGAGAACTATGTTAGTAAAACCGCGAAATGAGGCTAATTTTAAACAAAAAAAGGCCCATACATGTATTTAAACATCTATATATACTTATAAAAGAAAGTCGTGTTAGTTACACCATTTATAACTCGATAACGGCTCAACTGAAAATTGGTGGGGATGTAGTTTGGGACCAGGAGAAGGACATAGGATACTTTTCATCCAGTTTCCAGGGGAATAATTTTTTATGAAAGTAAACGCGGACGGAGTCGCGGGCAACAGCTAGTATTACAATAAAAGTAATTCTTCCTAAATTCTGCACTATATCTGTTACTAATTTTCATCTAAATCGATCCATCAGTTGAGCGGAAAAGCACAACTTAACTTACTTAGATAAGCTTCCGTGCATACAGCAAAAAACTAGTCTCATAACCCGTATTCGCCTAACACTCCGTTAAAATTCCTCAAGCGGCTTAAAGATCAGATTATATACATAAAACAATAACTTATACAGTCGCAGCGTCCGTGTGTATGTTGATTGTTATTGTTATAATGTATCCGAGTCGTCAATCAAAGCAGCGCGAACAAATTCTCATATCGTTAAACCGAAACGAATACAGGACTACATAATGATTTTTAATTTCACCGGTTTATAGTTTGAGCGGGAACGATACTTTTTTCTTAATTTCTTTTTTTTTAACAGACAGTCAAAGGATGAATAAGTTGAGGATTAGCATGAAGGTTGAATATGTTTCAATAATTTATTAAAGGAAATAATTCTAAAACTATAGAAAGTATGATTTAAGGAAAAATTACATACTATTATCCTAGTCCAAGATAAATAAAATTAGGCCTATTCCATATATATTAAATCATTTGTTTCCTTTTCTATACCGTTTTGTTTAAAATGGCCACTAACGCATTATCTATTTGCATACACGTGAAAGTAAAGTGACCTATATATTAATGTAGTATATAAGTTATAACTGTACTGTATTGACTATCTGTTGATTAATTATCCATTATAACTTTAACCTGTGAACCCACAAAAAGTTTTCTAGAAACCGTCCTCTAATTAATAGTATTTTAAGTAAAATAAAAGAAACAACTAAACAAAAAAAACAGTACGTTAAAAAAAAGACTTTTAAGACAAAACGTCCGTTTCCGCACCGTATAATCACGCGTGTGTTTTCACGGCAAGCTCCCAGCATCCACCGAGAATGGCTATCGATGCATTTGACTCGCAAATATCGACATTTTGTAGCCAACACTAAGATATCGTGATGAATATCTATGAAAAACACGCGTTTTCACCCGTAAAGGTCCGTTTAGAATGGAACATATTATCCCTACTAAAATTATAAATGCGAAAGTAACTCCGTCTGTCTGTTACGCTCTCACGCCAAAACTACTGAACCGATTGTAATGAAATTTGGTACACTGATAGTCTAGAGCGTTAAAAAAGACATAATTTATTTTTTTACTGGAAAAAGGGTTACAAAGTTTACATGAAAGTCCACGTGGACGGAGTCGCGGGCATCAGCTAGTAACTATAGGTATATATATATTCTTCAAAGTCAAAAAATTATATTACCTATAATTTTTATGTCTATTTGGCATCGTCTTAAATAAGGAAATAGGAGAAACAAAGAGAACTTAAAATCTTATACATAATACTTCGTATACATTCACACATACAACACAAAAATACGCATTTTTATTAAAATTTCCACCTTCTCAATATATACGAAACATTTCAGCCTCTATAAAATAAGAGAACGAAAACTTTAAACCTGCTTAATTATAAAACCATCAACTTATAAGTCCTGTTTTATTGAGATCCCTATACCTAGGTTTTACTGCATTATTCCTCTATACTGGAACTTAAACTATAGACTCTATGGTATAGCGTATAAAATAGATATAGTCTATAGTATAAGTATAATTAAAGGATAAAGAATAAGAATATTCTATACTATAGACTGTACCTTAGAATATTATTCCTCACACAAGAACGGGTTGGAAACAATCGCCCGTCCATTTGATTGACGCTACCGGAGGACAAATAAACGAACAGCCATTTTTGTTCTTCCTCCTGATATATGTAATTTAAACACATATTTAGAGCTAGCTTTTGTTCGCGGGTTTCCTTGCATTGTAGCATAGCCAAAACTATTGAGTCTTTTTATCTCAGAAACGGTGGCTCGTAGGAAAAAAGTATTGATACATTTATTTATAGATAAACTCATGATCTACAACTCTGTCTAAGGTAATATAAATACTAAAATAATAAAAATAATAAATAATACTTTTATGATAAAACCTACCGTTTTGCTGAAAATCGCAAAAACCTCATTTTTTTGACCTTGAATAAAAAAATTTCCTTACACGGGAATGTTGGGGAACTTTTAGACATTGTTTATAATTATGTTTTGAACAATTTTACTGAAATTCAGCTTGTTGGGACTTTATGTAACTTCAAATGTCTAGATTGACCGGACTATTAAGGAAAATCATTTCATTTACTATACATATTGTCATAGAATAATAACACCTAGAACCGCTGTATTATCACGCAAAGTAAAGCCATTTCAAAATAGACAATTCTATCTACTTACATAGTTCGTCGCTGCAGTGCATGGCATCAGCAACACTATCATCGGTGGGCTTGTGTGTGTGTCATCAAGTATAAGAACGAGCTGTTAACACCTACATATAATTATTTTTATTATTAATGCTTACTTAATTATGGCTTCACTTGCGGCCAACCATATTAAGGGACCATCGGTCTATGACGACTATCAGCAATACGTCTATGCATTGTAATATTAACCCGAAAGTCGAGGAGATATAAACAAAATGGCAATGTTATACCCTCAATCTTTTCAACAAGTCACTTGGGGATGCCCTGTAATGTAATTATATGGAACCATTTGTCGCGGGTGTTCTGTGGGGTGGTTCTGTGACTCTAATCGTGAGGTATTCAAGGAGGGTTCAGAGTTCGAGCTTGATAAACCCTACTAATCACTACATAGTATAAAAAAAAGTCGTTTTCTCTGTCCCTATATCCTTAAGCCGCGGTAAAGATATATGTTTAAATCTTTAAAACTACTCGACCGATTCTAATGCGGGTTTTAATAGATAGTGATTCAAGAGAAAAGTTTTTATATATGCATGTATTATACATATAAACCTTCCTCTTGAATCTAACTCTATCTTTTAAAGAAAACCACATCAAATATCGTTGCGTATTTTCAACGATCTAAGCATACATGCGGACTTTATTTTATAATTTTAAGTGAAGTTCGGTTCTAAAACGCCTTGTATCCGTGCGTTTTTTACCAAAAAAAACACGTTTGTCGTATAAATGTTTGTCCATCTAAACATACGAAACCGTTACACAACTCAGCATACAATACAGACGTGTGAATCAATTCATTAGTTTTTGTCCGGCTGTATTATGTTGTCAGCATAACGGTCCGTGAATTTCATTACATTTTTGTGTGAACTTAAATTGTTTTCGAAAGTCAAACGAAGCCGCGGTAAGGATTACGTTTTTATCCTAATTGTTATATTTAACGCTCAGTTAAAAGAGAGGTTTAGAAACTATGGTTACTGTTGATACATAGTATAGTTATAATCACTACAGTTTATATATGTGTTATTAATAAAATTAACCGTTAGTTACCCGTGACATGAAAATGCCGCAGTAAAATAATTGCTGTTATCTACTGAACATCGCATGAAAATCCTGCAATTATTAACATTTGAATATAAGATAAAAATATTTAATTTAAGAAATTTTTTAAAAATTATTTACCCTCTACATGAGAAATCTGGAAAGATGCTGAGAAGCAAGTTCTGCCAGGCAACCTTAGTGGATCAGTGGACTTGTCAGTCACGACGCGACGTGCGGAGAGGAATACCAGGTTAGTTCCATATCCCCTTTACCTCCTCCGAGGAGAAAAGAATTTCCCGCCAACAAATCAACTTAAGCTATGACATATAAGCAGATTAATAAAAAAGAGAATACCTACAAACCTCATTTCTCCTTGCACAGCTTATATATAAACATTAAAAGTTCAAATAAGCTTATCTAGCCATCGAAATAATAAATAAACTGAATCAACTGTATTTGAATTAAGAACTTAATGGCCGACAAAAACTTTGTACGTGTCAGGTCGCGGGATATTTAATAAATGACGTTATAAATTAAACATTGAACCAAATAATTTAGGAGTCACTTCGGAGCGCGCAAAAAGTGCCTACAGTCGGGAGTATTTCGGTGCACAGAGTAGCTGAATGAAGAGATTTTTAGAGGTTTATTCGTTATAATGATAATTTCGCATGGTGTATTAAATATTTTTATAACATAGGGGGTAAACGAGCAGGCGAGCCACCTGATGGAAGGTGGTAATCGCCGCCCATAAACACTCGCGGAGCTTAACAGTTTGGAGCTTGCCTTAAAAATAAGTTCTAAACGCAACTTAAACACATAACCGCCAGCCCTAGTTGTAATAACCCTACCTACATATTACACAACTATATAAAGCATAACCCTCAATTTATCAAAATAATTTTTGATCTCAGTTTGTTTTTGACCCAGGGTTGCCATTGTCAAAAAACAAGTTGAGCCGCAGTAAAAATACACCGTTGCCACCCCTAGCTCCATCAACTCTTCATCTCCGCCATATCACATTTAATTAATATCGATTTTAAAACATTACATTTCATTCGTCGATATTAATTTTTGATCTCAGTGACCCAGGGCTGCCAGTAACCAACTTTAAATCGTACTAATAACGCCCCGCTGCCAGCCCTAGCTCGATCAACCCTCTCTGCGCCATAACTCATCTGTGCTCACAATAAATCGCGTGTGACGCGGCGGTGGGACACTCCCGGCCCGCGGTATAATTGTACAAATGTCCTGCGCCCATTACGTGCGGCTTCACAGGTTTTTCGAGCTTTCGTGAGCGCGCGGTGACTGTGTGTTTGGGGGTTTACGGTATGAGCGGTAGCGGGGGCGGAAGCGGGAGCGGGAGAGATTTCGTCAGAAATTTTGTCTTATAATAATAATAATCATTTATTGCTAAAACAACCAATACATTGGTAAGCAACAAGCTCCACACAATCAAATCAAAATAAGAAAATTACATTATAGCAATTATACATTATAAAAAGTTATGTCAATAAAATACTATTTTGCTAGATTATGTCAATAAGTATGTAATGTCAAATTTAATTATTAAAATTAGCTATCAATGTAAATATTCATTAACCGAATAATAGTTTTTTTGAGTCAACTACACGTAAAGCTGTGTTATAATTTTTTTTATTTCTATACTTTTCAATATACGCTAACTAATAACGCTGGAGACCCGCTGACTATATAGTTATAATATATAGTTAGCCTTATCATTTATGCATCTGCTATACACATATAAACCTTCTCTTGAATTACTCTATCTATTAAAAATAATAAAAACGCATTAGAATCGGTTGCGTTATTTTTAAGATTTTTTATACAAAGGGATATATAGAGACACAGAAAGCGATATAGTTATTATCCTAACAATTAAGACAGAATAGAAACATATTATACCTATTCTAGAACATTCTAGAATATGCTAGAACATTCCACAAGCCTATCTCACATTCTAGAACTTTCTAGAACATTCCACAAGCCTGTCTCACATTCTAGGACTTTCTAGAACATTCCACAAGTCTGTCTCACATTCTAGGACTTTCTAGAACATTCCACAAGCCTGTCTCACATTCTAGGACTTTCTAGAACATTCCACAAGCCTATCCCTTGTTCCGTCCCCAAAATATGTATTTATTTATGAATGCCGCGTCGTGTCGCTACGAACGCCTTTTTACCGTCGCGTATAATGACGCAGATTTGTTCGGAATAGCTGATACATGCCGATATCTGATCTTATTTTGATTTTATAAGTCTTTAGTCATAGATGTATAACGCATAGACTGATAGTTCTCTGTTAATCGGTCCGCCGTAAGTGAAGACAAAACTGTATATATGTAGGTGTTAACAGCACGTTCTTATACTCGATATAAGCACACCGATAATGTTGCTGCTATAAGAAATTTACCCTATAATCGTGGAAGAATTGAAATCTACGAAAAATATACAAATTTTGATGCGGCGATTTATGTAAATAGACAAAATTGTCTTCTTTGAAGTGGCTTCACTCTGCGTGACACACTGCGTTCTAGATGTTATCATTCTTTCTTTTTTCTTTTCTTGACTTGACTATGGTAGACTTATTTGTTTGAGCAAATAATGGTAACACTTTAAGACGCTTAATTTAATACAGCGCCATCTAGTTTCACGCTAATCAGAGCTAGATTATGACAACTAGATAACGGATAAATTACATACACATACTTTTCTTTTATATAAACAGACCTACATATAATACATAGCATCAACCAGACACGAATACGATATATAAGTGAATTTTTCCGGAGTGGGGATAGACAATTGCCTTGAGTGACAACTCATGGCGCAGAAGGCAATTGTTATACCACTTACTACTGCACGAAGTAGCACCCGTGACTCTGTCGAAACGCGTGAAAATGGAAAATGTCGGGGTTTTAGTCGATTTAAGACCGACATAACGTACCAAAAAAAACGCTGCACCAAAAAGTTTTCATGGATCCAATGTTATTTTTATATAAAAGATC
This sequence comes from Eurema hecabe, assembly GCA_026213755.1. Classification (NCBI taxonomy): domain Eukaryota; kingdom Metazoa; phylum Arthropoda; class Insecta; order Lepidoptera; family Pieridae; genus Terias; species Terias hecabe. The sequence goes on along the minus strand of JADANM010006230.1, from coordinate 1,025,539 downwards.
ATTTTATATGATAATAATAATAGTAAAAGAGTCACTATGATATCATAGCATAAAGAAAGATAGAGAGAAAATAAACATTATGGTTCTTTTAGTGCTGCAAAAAGTCATTCAGAAAAAAATATTGGCTATGCTATGATTGTTAATTGTTGATTTTTATTTTTAATTTGATGTTTTAGTGTGAATCATATTTTTGTAAGCACCTTAATATTTAAAATTTAGCTCGATAAAAATCCTTTTGCTAATAAATTACATTAAATTAAAAAATTAACGATGGCAATACATAAAAGTAATTCTATACTTAACTAATGACGCATTTATTTTAATGTTATAACAACACTGAGTTATTTAAATAGTGATATAAATCTCAATATAATTGAGCTGAATGCTTATAAATTAAGATTCCTATCGGAAATTGTTGAGTCTCAATCGGACATCGCTTTCGAGATGTGATTGAACAACTTTTTGTTGAACTAGAATTTTTCCCGCCATTTCATGTGTCAAAAAAAATTTGAAGGATTCTTTTTTTTTTAATTTTTAAAAACGTTTTGCTAGCATTTTGAAAGATGACGAATAATAAATAAATTATCAAAAAGAAAATAAAAAAATAAATTTGCTTCCCACAAAGTAATGCATATTTTCGTTTAGTATATAGAAAGCATTTAATAGTTATTTCATAGTCTTGAAGTCGGTTCAAAAAGTAGATATTTTGAAAGCACATTTTAGTTAAGACCTTTTGTAATGTTAGATATTTTAATAACCTTTGTTGCCGGTTGTACCTGGCTACATTGTGCTGTATTTAAATAAAATAATAGATTAATCTTAACAAATACACAAACGTAAGGGTTGTTTTTTTATTAATGTCCTATAGAGCCTTGTTATAGAAAACTTGTGAGTAATATTTAAAGATGTATCAGTAATATCTCGTTGGTGTAAAAGGTTTGGGGTACACTAGGACTTACGTTTATTTAAATTTAATTTTATTTATTGAAGTTGGTCTTGAAATTTCATTGTTATGGTAAACACCTTATTAAATAATAAACATTATTAAATGTATTTTATTAGGTATCTAAAAAGTAATAGGTGATAAATATAAAATAATGTATTGCCCTAATGAAAAAAGACTAAGTAAAATTAATATATTAAAAGATAGGATTTAGCCCTAAAGTGTTAGCTAATTTGTATTCCCGATTTTTTTTAAATTGCTTTAAATTTTTATTCCTTTATTTAAAGGTTATTTATATCTCTATCTTTCTGTTAACCTTTGTAAGTAGGTATTTATTTTTTATAAATGATTTATATATGTGATAGTCAAAATATAATATGCACTTTATATATTATTCAGCTTACAGAAACCACTTTTTTAAAATCGCCAAGTTTGCAAATGTTAAATCCTATGTATGTACAGTTCTTTTTTTGACAATAAAGTTTTTTTTCTTTTAAAAGAAAACAAATGCGCCAGTGTGCGACAACCCTTATCGATGTTATCATCCCATTCCCAGAAGGACATGTGCCGACCAATAAACTAATTGGCCAGCTATGCTCGCCTCTCACTAAACTCTTTATTTTATTTTTCCTTTTATTTTATTTATTTTTTATCTGTTCCAAACGAGCGACCGTAACGAAACCGATTCGGTGACGAGTCTCAATTAATTTGTACCGAACACATTATGTTTAATTAAACAAGTTTAAATAATGATAATGATTTAACGTAATTATGATGTGTCGTTACTTTTTTCGGTAATGAGTTTTTTATTAGTGGGTTTTGTGGAAGTTCTGGGTGTTTTTTTATTGTGGTGTTTTGTAGGTTTATTGGTTTTAGTTTAAACTAGGATTAAGTGGGAATTTTTGCTGTTATTATTAGCAACAAACTTGAGTACCTAATGAGCTTTTTGCTTCTGGCTATGATATAAAAGTTTTGAGTGTTTTCGTTGTTATTCGGTGTTTATTATTATTAATTAAAACATGACTAATTTGTTATAATTCAATTTCCAAGTGCATTCAAATTAGCATTTTTACACTACACATTTTAGTTTATTATAAAATTTTGACACATAAATCAACATGCTAAAAATTAAAAAAATTAAAATGCTTATGACAGGAAACGTTTTCTTCCGAGCAGATATTTTTTGCTACATCTCGCGAAAACTAGGAGTAAGTATCTGGAAAAAATTTTTATCTTTCTTTAAAGTTTCTTGAGATTGAAACATTTGTTAAATGGGGAAATCTTTATGGAATGTCTTTGGGCCTCGGGGAAGGAACCATGGGCTGTTTCTACTGCTGCTGCTTCTCGAAGTGGTCATAGCCTATAAGATTAGTCCGTTATTACGATTGCTACCAAAACATTTAATTTTATAACAAACTCACATCAAACCCAATTAATATGCAATATTATATTTCAAAGGACATTGTGTGTGAGATTTTTATCAGCATTTAAAAGGTATAATGACAATTTGAGTTGTCCGCGATTATCTGGTTCTAAGAAGCGATGTGAATAAAGATTACCTTGATGTATCACTTATATTGTGTTGTTTTGAACGAGTCTTGATTGCGTTTGGTCTATAGTTATTTATTTAATGAAATGAAATGAAATGAAAATAATTTTATTCACTTAAATCACATTGTGATATTTATGAACGTCAAAACTAAAAATATAGATCAATACAGACATGTCGTTGCAGCCACACAATCTGCTTTGTCCAAAGCATTACGTTATTGCAAAAAAATATAAAATAATTTTGCCGTCTGTCTGTTTCAATCTATAAACGCCTGTTTCCAAAGGGTAAGGTGTATGAGAAGAATACAGGCAAAGATTATTTCACCCGTTTGTACGTTCTAGGGGTAATACCGGGTAACCGCTTTCTTTTTCTCCGTGAAGGAGGATTCCGTAACTGCATTTTCCACAATTAAAAAAGGGGTAGGGGGTTATTGCAGGGTGGGTCCTAACAACTTGTAGGTCTTTTTTAAGTGCAAAAAACAAATATTGTTAAAAAAATTTGAATTTATAATGTTACTAGCTGCGTTTCTTTCCCGCGTTTAGCCGTGGGGCAATACCGGGATAGGTATGTCATGACATATTTCAGTCAAAGCTGCTTAGACGATTTGGAGTAAATGAGAGATAAACATACATTCGCGACTTCGTACCCGTCGATTATTTTTTGCGTTATATTTTCGCTCCTATTTGTCGCAGCGTGATGCTATGTAAATATGTAGCTTAAAGCCTTCCTCGACAAATGGTCTTTTCGATAAAAAAATAATTTTTCAATTCGAACCAGAAGTTTCCGAGATTAGCGCGTTCAAATAAACAAACAAACAAAAAACTCTTCTCAAAATTTAAGACAATAATATTACACTATATTTTATAATCTACCCACATATACACATGTATAGATTAGGGAATCAGTAATTACCAAGCGTTTGAAGCGATGTGTAAAGATAAGACAATTTGTCGGCTATTAAGCCGCCATTTTTGTTTATTATAAAATTATCGCAGTAACCTGAGATACGTTGGGCATTTAAAACTTGTAAAGTGTCAAATACGTTGTTAATTTATAGATAATTAGCCTCGGATTACGTTTGAAACACGTTTTGGTATGGCGTCAGTTTGAGGTTAGATTTAGGAAAAGGCGGTATCCATAAAATCGGTAATCCATACTTATAATATATATGTGAACGTGTGTTTCTTTGTTTGTATGTCCTTCCTTCAAGCAGTAGCTAAGCAATCAATCGACCTGATTTTTAGCATACAGTTAGTTGAAAAGATGGAGAGTAACATAGGCTACTTTTTAACTAGACACAAGGGTTATAAGAAGGGAAGGAGTGGTCAAAGTGTATATGAAAGTCCACGCGGACGGAGTAATGAAATAAATACAATAAAAAAAATTGTAGGGATTTTTTATTGTATGAAGTGGTGAGACGAGCTGGACGCCCTCCTGATGGTAAGAGAAACGCCAGCCCATAACCAATGTAGTGCTACCCAGAACTTTGCTCCGGGCAGGGATGCACTACATGGACGCTCCCCACTTTGAGTCATAAGGGATATCAAAAATTCAAATTTCAATACATACTAATGTTGCCAGCATTTGAGAATTCCCTTGATTTGTGTCATATTTTGCACTACATATTCTTTAAAACTAGGTACATTATTTTTTTTTTATACTATGAAGAGGGGAGACGAGCTGGACGCACTCCTGATGGTAAGAGTAACGCCAGCCCATAGCCGATGCAGTGCTGCCCGGAACTTTGCTATAAAGCCCAACTCCGGGCAGGGTGCACTACACCGACGCTCCCCACTTTGAGTCGTCAGATGTTAAGACTCATTAGCCCAGTAATTTCGATTGTAGTGTTTTACATATAGACTTTTTTATTTATTTTATACTATAATGTTAGCTAGCTAGCTATCCTTTCTTTTAATTTGTATCAAACTGCACACTGTGCAAATTTAATTCAAAATCGGTTTAGTAGTTTAGGAGTCAATCGCAGACAAATAACGTGACACGTAATTTATATATATGTATTAAGATACTTATTTACCTGCAGAATTCCAGCATTCAAAACATCGTTTTGGCAACATCATTGTGTGTCGATACATCGGAGCCAGATAACGATCGCCACGCTAATGATGCAATGATTAACGACACGGATCGCGCTCGTAATGACGGCTAATGATTCCACTTTGAAACACTGTCTGTTCAACCGTTTAGGGGTCATTTAACTCTGATTTATAATTTTGTTATTAGTCTATGCTAATATAATATCTATCCTAAATCATATAATAATAATCTTAATCGTATTAAATGAATAGAAAAAATTACATGCTGCTATATAGAATATGGTTCTGTAAAATGCCAAAAATTTGAGCTCTGCCTCTTAAGCTAGGACATCCTGTATTACGAGTATAAGAGGCAACAATCCAGAAAATAATCTATAAACTACACTACTAATATTATAAACTAGCTGTTGCTCGCGACTTCGTCCCCGTCGGATCTATTTATATTACTATGTTATAATGAGTCAATCTTAGAAGATAGACATATACTGTCGCGGACTTTTTTTAGATCATTTAAAGAGGAATAATTCTTTCATACATATTATATTTGTATCTTGAACCGTTTTCGCAGCGCACGCAAAGGAAGCCCTCAAAGACGAATAATTTTCCCCGTTTTTTCCACATTTTCCATTATATCTTCGCTCCTATTAGTCGCAGTCTGATGTTATGTAGCCTAAAGCCTTCCTCGATAAATTGTCTATTCAATAAAAAATATTTTTTTTAATTCGAACTAGTAGTTCTTGAGATTAGCGCGTTCAAACAAACAAACAAACAAACTCTTGAGCTTTATATATTAGTACAGATGGTTCTGTAAAATGCCAAAAATTTGAGCTCTGCCTCTTAAGCTAGGACAACCTGTATTACGAGTATAAGAGGCTGCAATCCAGAATATTATCTATAACCTATCCTACTCATATTAATTTACATGTGAAAGTTTGGGACAATGTACCTATGTATGAATGTATGTTTGTTATTCTTTCACGCACAAACGGCTGGACGGATTAAGTTGAAATTTGGTGTGTAGATAGGTGATGTCCTGGATTGACTCATAGGATACTTTATATTCCGGTATTGCCAGTGAATTACATACAAAATATAATTATAAATAATGAGGACTAAAAAATGACGAGGCAATAGGCAACTACTCAGAAAAGGCTTGCACCCGGAACACTAGATTTCAGTAGCCTTTTCAGACTCAGTAGTTTGCCGAACCTAACCTACAAAGGCCGGCAACACACTCGTGACATCACGAGTGCTCATGAGGTGACGCGCCAGTTCGTTTGACCCCTATTATATAAAAAAAACCTACCGATGCGGTATAGTTTTTTAAGTAATTGTAAGGCTTTCACGCCCTAAGTAATGCTGTACCTGCACGATTAGGAAGTATCCCAATACCTCCTAAATGATATCGATAACTTTAAGTTTTATAATGAAACATCTTACTTAAAATGTAAGAAATAAATTTAAATATACGGAACCCACACCTGTTTTAAACAATGTCTCGACCGTGACTTGCAGATTGAACTAAATAGTTGTGACGGCAGGATTTATTGTGTTCTCGAGATGCTGGGATGGTAGGATGGTAGCTACTTGCACATACCACTGTTTTTATATTTGAAAAATAGTTTAATTATTGACATAGGTTATTTTAGACTGTTTATTAGGTTTTGGTAAAACTTTCCTAGTTCATTTACGAGTCTTACAATAATTAATGGTTAATATTGCTAAGGGATATATTTTAAATAGCAAGGTTTTCAAAATCGGCTCAGTAAATACAGAGATGTTATTTTGGTTCAAAGAAAATAAACTGTATTTAAGTTTGAGTGTAAATTAACTACTACATTTTGAAGTTTCGCATGATACCTTTATTTTTATTAAAAAAACATTGTTACTAAAAATATTTTTCAAATTCGATTGCATTAGCAGTTATTCCTTAATAAAACATTTTTGTACATAGTAGCATTCACGAGAACAGAACATGCAATCAAGACTCTAAATTCAAAATTCTCCAAATTAAAAAAAACACGAAAAATATTAAAAAATAATGAATATAGTAAAAACTCCTTCGATCCGATTAACCTCATTTCGAATTATTACACGCGGTAGATATTATCACAAAATTTTATCAGCACAAGTTAATGTAATTGTGAATCGGTAATTATGTTATAACGTCGAGTTTCGAAAATATATTAATTTTTATTTACTACGCTCGTTTTAGCGGACAGAAATTTTATTACATTTTAAAGTGGCGAATATAAAAAAGTAAGTATACTCTGATAATATTATTTGATACGACTCGAATGCAAACACGTTTTACAATTTTTAATCTGTTGTAAAATTTTCGAATTTCAACTTTAGTTCATAAACAATATGGCCGCTTGGAATGCGTCAAATAATTTTCAAGATGGCGTCGCAGGACGATTGGCGATTACTGCAAAATGACTTTATTTATTAAAATTAAACGGGGAATAAGCGTCGGATTACATGTCGACATTGTTAGTTAATTTATTGGTTCGTATTTTGTATATTTTTTTATAATTTTAGCGCAATTCCGTTGATTATTTCCTCGTATCAAATATCAAGAGCAATGGTTGCCGTATTA
>JADANM010006230.1:961260-973952 GCA_026213755.1 Eurema hecabe | reverse complement strand
AAAGCGTACTATACATTAAATTAATATATTGTATCCAATACTGTATCAATTTTTTTTCGGGTCACTACTTTACCAATAGACCAGAATAACTTGCCACCAAAAACGGCTTTCTATGGGTAAAATAATTCTTGAAAAAAAAAAAGAAAGTTTATTACTTATACATACAATAAAGATACAATCTCAAAGCAAACAAACATACAAAATTCTCTACTTTGACTAATAGGCTAATATATTTGCCCCATTTTTTCTACATTATTAGATTTCTCAAAACCGATCGAAATGATCGTTAAACGAGAACCAATTTGCCGAAACTTTTTTTCACATGGCATTGTGTTTCCAATTCGACGCGACGGTTTCTAACGACACAAATATTAATTTTATATTAGCGTAACATTGAAAAGGGATTGACACGCTGACTATATCGTTTTCCACTTCATCTATAACTATTATGTTTAATACCCAAATCTAAAAAACAAAATTTCAAAATGCCTTAACAAATGTCTATACAGCCCTTATGTCAAAGAACGAAGCTTCAAATTGCATGCAGAATTAAATTTGCGAGCCTATTTCAAACTTGGAATCTTAAAAGATCAGAAAAGGACAAACCTATGCGCAAGAATGGGATGCGACGAACTTTTTTTTTTATAATTTGTTGGTCACAAGCGCAACTGCCAGCTTCCAAGAAGGTGTAAAGTGGCATTTATTTTCTGTTATTTGTTATTTATTTTATTGTATTGTTAATAAGCACGCTAAGGGTTACCGGTGAGTATTATTAAACGGTTATTTGGAACTAAATAGAATATAATGGCCGTGAATAATCGTTGAATGCAGGCGAAGCAATCAAATTCTATTGTTGGGACATTGAAGTGACTTTTGACATCTTTATTTTTTTTTTAATGGCGTTGACAATAAGACTTGGAGTGTATATTGTATCGATTGAATTGACAGCTCTGATTGATATTCGCAGAAGTTAAAAGATAATTTGTTATAGATAAATTTGTCGTTCGGATCGTACTTTATTGTATTCCAGACATTCTGTCTTGTTAGATCATAATGTAATGGTTTTTTTAGCGCCAAAATTTAAACGTCAGGAAGGCATGTATTTTGCCTGAATGTAAGTAGGTACACAAAAAGAGGTTGTATATAATAAAAAAACTTAATTGAAGAGATTGCGTATAATTTAATGTTTTAGGCAAACAAATGTATTTTAATTAATAACGTAATAAAGATATGATCTGTGATCTCGAAAATACATCTTAATTTTTGGTTTTACGGCCATTAAGATACTAAGAGATAAAAGCGTATGTCATCATGCTAATATTATATAAACGTATGTATGTAAGGTTAAAGTGAATATCTTTAGATCTACTGGACCTTTTTTGAAAAAATATTTTAAGTCATTATAACTCATATCTTAAGTTTTTAAAACAAAAAAATAACGTTCATCTTATATATTATCTGTAATGACAGTTCTAAAATAACCTCAAAATATCCATATTTAATCTTAAAATAACACAATGCGTTAATATAATTAAAATTCCTTCAGTTTAATTTTAATGTTACATAATACGTTTAGTGAATCAATCGGACATCTGCTAAGGGAAGTTTTTTTCTTAATAGTTTAATAAATTTGAAAAGGTATCGGGGCGTAGTCGACGCCCCGCAGAGTGGAGCCACAGGACAGGACTAGTGCTATCATTATTTATTACAGCACAAAACTTTGCTTTGCTAAAATTATTTTTAAAGAGGCAATGTTGCATTGAATAACAACATATCTTGACTAGGCTACATAGTTTTTTTAAAAGAGGGTAAACGAGCAGGCGAGCCACCTGATGGAAAGTGGTCATCGCCGCCCATCAACACTCGCAGAGCGTGACAGCTCTGGAGTGGGTTGCTGACCTTTATTGGTAAGGTATTTAAGGTATAGGACCTTAAATACTATACCTACCTAATAAACTCATATTCATTTAATATATGCCCAAACGATTTTAGAATTGAAGAAGTTATGTTCACTACAAGGTTATTATAATTTTAGATACCACAATTAGGAATAACATTTTTTTTTTATTTTTTGCCTATAAATTAAATCGTCTGTTTATAACACTCCATATTTAATAAAACCATTGAAGAAAAATAAAATAATAAAATCAAAATTTCCAACAACCAAACGTTTTTTCGAATCCGGCTCTGTCCAACCCAGATCCAAGCCCAAACCTAACAAGGAATTCTGCTAATTATTAACAATATAATGGCTCTTTAATTTATGGTTTAACTTATGGTCTTTTAATGGCTTGTCGATGGCCGCAGAACTTTTGTTTGTGGTCAATTTTATTATTACAAAGGGACTTAACGTGCGTATAATTTTAACAATTAACTCTGTTCAATATTTGGGTTTCGAGTTTAAATTTAAATTGTTTATTGCCATTCTGTTTGTTTGTTTGTTCATATACAATATGTATATATTAAATTAAATTAAATATTTTCAGGACACTTATACACAGCGCAATCTAGTTCCAAGCTAAGCAGAAAGCTTGTGTTATGGAAACTAGATAACGAAATAAATTACATATACATACTTTTCTTTTGTAAATACACACATACAATACATAGCAACACCCAGATCCGGAAAAATACAAATGTAAATTACAAATATATTTTTCCGGTGTGGGAATCGAGCCCACGACCTACATAAGTATATGTTACTTGTGTGCTTTATAGCAAAGTTCCTGGTACTGGCGTACTGTGGCTGGCGTTACTCTTACCATCAGGAGTGCGTCCAGCTCGTTTCCCCTCTTCATATTATAAAAAAGTAGGCATTAGCATTCACAAAGGGGTAGAATATGGGTTGTGTTGGACTCAAACTGACTAACCGCGAAGTGTTTCTCTGTCCCACATTTAGACGGAGTCACGAGTGCTCTTGTAGACTCTTTCACAAATCTATACTAATACTAGCCATTCCCCGCGGTTTCACCCGCGCAGTTCACGTTCCCGGGGCAATACCGGGATGTAAGTTATCCTATCTCTCAAGTTGTATCGAACCGCACATGGTGTGCGAATTATATTGAAATCGGTTAAGTGGTTTAGGAGTCTATTGAGGACAAACATTGTGATACGAGATTTATATATATTAAGATTATAAAAAAGTAAAGTTTGTGTGTTTGTTAAATTGCAAGGGGCAATCTCGGGATCTACTGAATCGATTTTAAAAATTCTTTCACCAATACAAAGCCACATTATTGCTGAATGTCATAGTCTATATAAAAGCCGAAAAGGATTATTAACATTATGCCCAATGAAGTGGGCACGGGTCAGCTAGTAATTTATAACTACGCTTAATGTTTTGTACACTACTAGCGACCTGTCATGACTTGTTATCTATACATCTAAACATATAATAAAAACGTAACGAGTCCCTGTCTGTACGTGGAAGATATATGAGAAAAAAAATTACAGGAGAACTTTATTAACGCAATGGAACCCAAAACAATGATTTTTGGAATTTTTATCTGTTTGTCTATTTGTTTGTGCACGCTAATCTCAGAAACGGCTTATCCTATCTAGATGGGGTTCTAATTCATGTCAATTGGTTGATAAATAAAAAAGTTATGGCAATGTAAAGAATGAACGTTGAACTTGCTGAACGTTTGTTGGCGCGGGTTAGGCATTTTCAAAAATGCTGCCCAAAGTCACTTTTCTACGCGGGCGAAGTCGCTGGCACAGCTAGTTATACATATATAATTACCTCTTGAATCGCTCTATCTATTAAAGAAAACCGCATGAAAATCCGTTGCGTAGTTTTAAAGATCTAAGCATAAATAGGACAGACAGACTTTGTTTAATACTATGTAATCCATACTAATTTTCAAATTATTATTTCTCATACAAGCTAAGCTAATCGTAAGCTAATAAGCTAAGCTATTACGTGAGTAGCTTAATTATATTGAAATTTAACTAACATTATTCACTATTACGGCTTCATATAATTGCCCCCTATTGTGAAGTATAATAAACGGTACGATAGGCCATTACATTTTATTTATGAGACTGTACTATTGTTCCACATTTCCTTTAGCTGAGGTACAGATGGGTATCACTTTGAAATATCGTGGTGGATGCGATTATTGGGGTTAAGCGGCGAGACGCGCGGTCAAGGTTTGGATGGGTGCCCGCTGTTATAGGTAAGGAGGAATTCGAAATTTAAAATTATCTTAATTTTAAAAGGTTAATTAAATAAGTGTTGTCAAATGTCAAATAGGTAGATGATCTTCAAGTAACAGGGAACAACAATTCCTAATATTTTAGTGTTAAGATGTTTTATACTAATAAAGCTTTAAGAAATAAAACATCTGAATTAATAAAGTTTTTAATCATCACCTTTTAAACGTTGAAACAATGAAATTTCTTTACGAAGTAAGTAAAATCACATTAGAATACCAAAGACAATATGAAATAATGAATCTAATGTCATAGGTTACGTGCTTTAAAAAAAGAACTTATTCAAACTTTTTTTTTCTCTCGCATTGTTCCTTAAAACCATGTTCCTTAAAACCTTTTTCATTCTATTTATTCGAAATAACCGTCTAGTTAACTTTCATATAAAAGAAAACAAACAATTCGTAGCGTTAAACGATAACTCAAGAGACAAGATCAAGTATGGTGCACGTTCGGTGTCGGGTTACATATAATTTGAATAAATTATGTCCCTGTTAGCCGTGATGTCTCTATTCCCTGACAGATTGTTTTTTTTTCTAACTTTTTTTTTCTCTCGGGTCACTGGCCAGTAACATGGTTTTTAATCTGCGACGTTTTTATTGTTAAATTCAAATTAGCAGGCACATTTGACATTCTATTTTTAAATTAATTGAAATCTGTATTTCTTTATTGATTGTTTTTATTTTGCATTTTGTCTTGCATGTTACTGGCCGGTTTCTTTTTTCTGCGGATAGATATTGAATAATTGGCGGGAATTTTGCTTAGTTTTGACATTTACCTATTGTTTTTAAATAATTGTATAGTTTGTAAATTGTAATATAATCTATGATTTTAAAAATAAATGCCGCGTTGCATTTTTTTATCTATTCAGTTTTATTAAAAACTCATAAGTTTTGCGTTATTATTTACATATGATAAATTATAATCAATTATGAATGAATTATATTGTTATAACAAGTCATTATAAATTGAGAGATATTCACCTTTTTTGTTTGACAATTCGATTTCCTAAGACGCTCTGAAGTTTATTATAATAAAAGGATATAAGTATAGCATATAATTATTTTTATTAAAACCGTTTCGTGCTTGACTACAATCAAAGTCTTGTCAACCCACACTGTTACAACAAAGATATCAGGTTACAGTACAAGCGATGGGTGAATTTTGAATACAAATGTTTTTAAATATAGATGTATGAAGCGAGCAATTGAACATTATTGCTTGTTATTATTATGTATTTTGACTTTTTTAATATGTACATATATATTTCAAGTGTATTTTTTTTACTTATAGCAACATTTGTTCTATGCGTATATACCTACACTAATATAAAAACGTTCTTTGTATATGTATGCTAATATAAAGAAGCTCAGATACGTATTACGTGAACAAAACCGCGGGACACCTTTATTTTATACTAATTATGTTTTTATTGTAATTTGTTACATTACCATTTTTTTTACAAGTAGGTATAACCACTAGCTGAGTTAAAAATTTTACGTATCCATTCTTTTTTCCCTAATTTAAAGGCCGGCAACGCATAAGCGAGACTTTTCATATCATAGGCGGAGGTGGTCATTACCATTAAACTAACTTGCATAATTGCCTGCTGTAACCTAAACTTAGAAGCTAGGTTAAAAACAGTTAAAACCCTGCTGTAAATTTCGCAAATAACTCACAGAAAGGTGTAACAAAATGTATTAAAATCTTATTACGTTTTCATTTTAAAGTAAAGAAAAAAAAGTTATGCAAAAACGTTTTAAATAGTCCATCCAAGTGCGAACTGATTTCTTAAGCTATCTTCAATTGATTCCTTTTCAAATGGCGCCCGAATAGTTTTCACAGCTTTGTACCATTGACCATAGACAAGACCATGGTCTATGGACCATAGACTATAGACCATAGCGAACTCAAGTGCCCACAGACTAACAATAGAGTACAATAGAGATGTAATTGAAATCGACACAAGCAAAAAGTCAAAAGTGGCCGATCGGGAAAAAAATTTGACATCTGCCGATTGCGACACGCTCACTAAAATGTAGTGCGACATTTGTCTGTACTAATATTATAAATGAGAAATTTTGTGATTATGTATTGATGTTCCTTTCTGTTTTAAAAGAAAATGGATGCGGCAGTTGTCCTTTCTAATTAAAAACAAGGTATTATTTAAAAAATAATATTTTTTTAAAACAAGCTTTACAAACAAATAAACAGACCCCGGACAGGAGTACTCGTCAAGACGAATCAAAAAGCTCAAACACGATAGGGTTGTGTCGTTTAATTACTGACTTCCTATGGCCACCTTCAAGCTCCATCATCAGATCAGCTCCATGTCATAATAAGATTGCATTGTCATACCATTTTCTACCATACCTCTACGGTAACCGGGAAGTGGGTCAAATTTTACTTGCAAGATTTGATTACAAACAAACAGACCCCGGACTGGTGAAATTAAATAAAAGCTTGTAATAAATACAATGCTAGTATATTGGTTTCACATTCAAACAAAAATTGGTAATTGAATTTAACTGAAATTTCGTATGTAGTTATATATGGATAGTTTAGATGAGATTGTGCCTAAAAAGTATTAAAGAGAATTAAAGATATAAAAAGTTTAAATTATTTATTTGTTAATCGTATCAAGTCTAGTAGGACCAAGGTGATAATTTCTTAAATATAACATAACATAACATAATAAAACTTACGTTTGTCTGATCCTTATTAAACTCTTTCATAATATATTCTTATGTAGTAATTACGAAATATTTGCAAAAATTCATTACAAAAGCTATGTGCTTTTACTATAAATGTATAAAGTAATAAAAAATATTTATTCATAAAAGTCGCATCATATTCGGCCGAGCGGAAACTGATATTGTCGTATAATTTGCAACCAATTGAGCGTTCCCAACACCCTACATGTTCCGCTAAACGAATTACACCGCTGCCTAAACCCATTTGAGTGTTAGTTTTTGTGACGTTTCTTTATTTAGTAGAATTGCCTTGTTAGAAATTTGACGTATTTAACGTTTTTTTTTTAATTTAAACGACATCTGACGTTGACAGTTTGTTTTTTTATATCAATAAGTTTAGTTGCAGCCAGGACACGAAATTAATAAAATATATAATGGGTGAAAAAGTTTTGTTGGTATGTTTTAATATTAAAATTGATTAATTTACTTCTCGTAATAAACGTAATATCGTAAATCAAACTCTTTAAAGGCAAATTTCATGAAAAGTTGAAAAGTACTATAGTATTATATAACTACACATACATACATATTCTTTCAGCGAATAAAGAACCAACAATTAATTTTAATTTCGATAAGCTTAATTACAAGTATAGCAACGTCTTATTTAATTTATTTTAATATTAAAATTCGACCTCATTCATTCATCCCAATCATTTAAATATAGAACATAATATAAATGTCATAGAAAAAAAGGTTTAATACAATAACTTAAATATCTTCAACATGACATCGCAAAAGCGTCACGATTACCCAAATGTTTGTATTTAATCCCTGCGCGACAGATCCTAGCAATTTCACGTTCAATTTTGACTTATTTTATGGATTTTAAGAATTCTTTTTGTGTGCCGGCGTGTCGGCCATGTTGGATTACCTACTATGAGCGTAACTAAACGTCATTATTGCAAAGGAATTGTTACTTTTTTATAAAGCAAGCACCGGGGTGTTTGTTTATAATATAATTGATTATTGAATTACTATCTGTTTAAAAAGAAACGCATGAAGATCGGTTGCGTAGTTATACAGATTTAAGCAAACATAGGGACAGAGAGAAAAAGCGATTTTGTTTTATATTTGTACTATGTAATGATCATGTTTTATGATCTGTGAAGAATATGTGTCTATATTATAGTAAGGTTAA
Organism: Eurema hecabe; assembly: GCA_026213755.1. NCBI lineage: Eukaryota > Metazoa > Arthropoda > Insecta > Lepidoptera > Pieridae > Terias > Terias hecabe. Next base: position 965,849 of record JADANM010006230.1, on the reverse strand, counting down.
AGGGTAATTGACAGTGCCAGACATTCTACCGCCTGAACAGTGATGTGAAAATGTCACTGTGCTCCGGTCTGAAGGGCACTGTAGCCAGCGAGATTACTGGGCTAATGAGTCTTAACATCTGACGACTCAAAGTGGGGAGCGTCGGTGTAGTGCACCCTGCCCGGAGTTGGGCTTTATAGCAAAGTTCCGGGTAGCACTGCACGGCTATGGGCTGGCGTTACTCTTACCATCAGGAGTTACAGACAGACAGAATTGTATGGCGAACTGTCAAATGGGACCAGTTTAAGTTGTACTTTAATCTAAGTTGCGTTTCAGTATTTGAGATTAATAACAACAAGATATGAATACGTGGTATTTTATTACTAAATATATACTTATCAAGAGTTACCAAGTAATAATAAGACACCAGTAAACCGCAATAACTCGTTAAATGGCTACTAAATCTAGATTTTATGTAAATGTACCGTTTAGACGTTATTCCAGCTACTGAGAAACAACGGATAAAACACAATGGCTTTTAAACCTGTTGTTGTCCATTTAAGCGTCAATAGTACGTGATTAGAACAATTTTCTCAAGTGAATGCCCTGTTTTGTTGTAAAAATGTCTTTTTGGGAGTCTAATGGGGCTTAAAAGTTTTCAGATGGCAAATTTTTTAAAGGATTCTGAACCGTAATGTTAATTCAAACGTTAGAGTGTTAAGGGCTATTTTTGTTTGTATGAATAGTGAGTTATGAAAGATTGTTTCAAATTGTGAGATAACTTCTTGAAGAACAATTTGTGTCAGAAATGAGTTTGACATTTGACCACATTTAAGAAAAGCTTGGGTTACATGATGCTTTTACTGTATGGGGTTTTTAGTAATAATTTTTGGTTCCTTTAAAATTGTATTGTTGAAATTAGAAAACAAGTTGACAAAATAACTAACATGGGGACTAACTGTCTCATTTATAGTTTTACGAGCGACCAATCCCATATATTATTAATTCACACGCATATATTATTATGCACGAATTATAGTTTCATTTCATTTATCAGATTATATCACATACTTTTCTCTTCGATAAATATATTTATTAGAAAAAACACATGACACTGGTTGTCGTAGTTTGAAAGATTTAAGCATAACATATAGGAACAGAAAGAAAAAAACAACTTTGTTTTATATTACATACTTATGCAATGATTTTGATAGATTCCATCATTAAATTGCGATTTTAACGCGATAGAAGCTATGTTAAAGTTAATGTTTAACTATAAACTTTAACAAGTTAAAAGTTAAATTTTATTAAAGTTATATGTTAAAGTATGTTAATATAATTAAAAAGTGTTAAACAGCACCATATAAACCAAAGTTATGAACAATAAAGCGATACAATGAGTTGTCACGTGTACCGGCTCGCTTCCGAGAATGTATTAAAATCCTTAATTTCTTCCTCCTTCGACTTTTGGTACTAGGAATGCAGAGGTTATGAGGAGGTCTTACTATTATATGCGTAGGTAGTATAAATACCGGCTTCATTATGATGTTATAGATATAACATAGTTTTTACTTAAAAAAAACAGGCGTGGTAGGTACATTCAAATATTTACCTTAATACCAAGTAAATAATTTATTGTATATAAATACCAAGTAAATAATTAATTGTTATACCCTATATAACAGGCAAATATTATGAATGTATTAGATATATAAGCCGTCCTCTTCAATCACTCTATTTATAAAAAAAAACCTTATAAAAATTGGTTTCGGAAAATGACTTTTTTAATTTATTTTTTTTTTATCTAATAAAGCGGACAAACGAGCAGGATGTTCAGTACTTGATCGAAGGTAATCTCCGCCCCTGAGCGCTCGAGAGGGTCTCACGAGCGTGTTGCCGGCCTTTATTTTTGGATAAACTATGCTCTCTTCTTAAATGATTGTTAGTCAAGTTCAATCGGAAAGACAGCTGATGGTAGGCTGTTCCATAGAACAATAATGCACGACGAGAAAACAGCACAGTGCCAGATCGCCAAGTATCCAGGTGGAACTTTTTAACTATTTAAAATATGGTAGAAAAATATCGTTTCGCTTGACCGCATTTTTTTATATTTAAACCACTATCACACTAGCACATCTAGTTCTTAAAAGTCATAAATGTCCAAAAATCCAAAATTGAGTTAAGTGTTAAAACTTCCCTTTTATATGAATGCATTGAGTGCTTAAAAATCTCTTTTTTATTTCAACAACTATACGTTAATGAGCGGGACTGTCATTATAGCATTCAGCGCAAAGTTATGACGAAAAAAAATCTTTAATAGACTCTATTGAAAAATTTGGATAAAGACATTATGACTTTATAGAACTAGACGTGCGATATATCGATAAAATCTCGGTTCTTTTAGGTAACTGGTAAATATACAATCTAGAACGTTCTTACAGAATTTTAATTGCGATTGAGTTTTAAAAAATATCGTATAGTATGTGTAGCATGCAAATTTGTGTCTAGAGATATAATGTATTATGCTTACACCGCCATCTTTTATTTTATCATGTTTTCCCTGGTTTTTATTTCCACGTCTAGAAGAATCACTTAAAGTGTTAAAAACACCTTTGTACTGTTTTCTTTCGTTCATTTCTTTACGAAAATAAGGAACTTTTAATTAATATTATACCTTTACATTTTTTAGTTTCCGACTCAACACTCATAAACAGAGCTTTCATTGATACAAAGTATTTTACGTCTATTAACAAAATGGTTTCTGATAAATAGATATGCAAATAGCCGAAACTATTCCACGAACGGGAGCCAGGAATTCGATGTAGTAATTCAGTAGCTACCAATACAATTGGTGTCTAAAACATGTTGTCCAGGTGTAGCTATATGTTTAAAATAACCTATGGTTTGAGAAAATTTATGGTTTAATTACTTTAAATTAAATACATCTAAGAAATATATGATTATGTAAAGAAGAATCCTTTAAGATTGTTTAATTGTAACATACGTAGGTATTGTAACAAAGAATAAATAAATAAATAATCCTTTTTTTATAATCTTTACAAAATTAACATACAGAAAACTGTTTCATTATTTATTTTACGTAAAATATAATATATATTTAATTAATTTATAACATATATTTGAATCTATTTGTTATGAAATTGCTGTAACACTATAACTATACCAACCATAGTAGCAACCATAGTAACCCGCCCCGCGGTTTAACCCACGCAGTTTCCGTTCCCGGACCAATACCGAGATGCAAAGTATCCTAAGCGTTAATCCAGGCTACCTAGACACCAAATTTCAACTAAATCGGTCCAGCCGTTTTTGCGTGAACGAATGACAAACATACATCCATACGTACAGTCTCACAAACTTTTACATTTATTAGTAGGAATTTTACCTAGCTTAGAAGTTATAGCAAGGCAGATTGATTGGAACAAAAGCTTTATTGCATATCCCCCATCGCATACGACACTAGCTTTTAAACTGAAAAACGTGCTTTGACTACATTATCAATGATGAAGCTACAATTTTGGGGTCTATTGCTTAACTTAACATGTGTATTAAGTAACTTTGTTTGGGAAAACAATCAAGTTAAGTGGAACTTAACTTGTCAAAGTCGAAGTAACAATAAAAGTCAAATATATTAAATATCTTTATTCAATTAATCAAAAGCCAAAGTCTAAGGCTAATATTCCTTTATTTCCTTATTTTTATTTAATAGAAAACAATATACAACTATTTCGGAAAGCAAGAACAAAGGAGAACCAGCGAGAAACAGTCTTGCTTATTTTTGTCTTTTGAAAATAAATTTAATTTGTGTTTAGTTTTTCTAGTATCAATTTAAATTTAATCTATACATATAATAAAAACGTAACGAGTCGCTGTCTGTGCATGGAAGATACACGAGAAAAAATATTACAGGAGACCTTTATTAACGCAATAGAACCCGAAACAATGATTTTTGGAATTTTTGTCTGTTTGTCTGTTTGTTTGTGCACGCTAATCTCAGAAACGGCTTATCCTATCTAGATGGAGTTTTTAATAATAGATTGTGGTAAGCTTAACTTAACATTTAGTCTTTAATTCACGTCAATCGGTTGATAAATAAAAAAGTTATGGCAATTTAAAGAATCACGTTGAACTTGCTGAACGTTTGTTGGCGCGGTTTAGGCATTTTGAAAAATGCTGCCCGAAGTCACTTTACTACGCGGGCGAAGTCGCTGGCACAGCTAGTTAATTTATATATTCATTAGATTAGACATATACCTATTAGTTATTACGTATTGATGGCACCAGAACTTTTAGTGATGTTCAACAAATAAACGTTCACATATTATCACATATAATATATGAGAAAGAGAGGTAAAAAAAAACATTCAAAATTAAAATCCCGCCTTATAACTACCAATTGTTAAGTCCACCAATAGAACGTCCAATCACATCCTGATAGAATCACTATTTGTATCCAAATTACTCATTAGATTCACCGCAATTTTGGCATTTACATACAATTATATGTACAGTCAACCACACAGGTAACATATACAAACTTACAAATAGTTTAAAGACTATATTCAATGATTATTATATTTTTATTGTAG
>JADANM010006230.1:944258-957582 GCA_026213755.1 Eurema hecabe | reverse complement strand
GCAACACCCAGACCCCGGAAAAATACAAATGTAAATTACAAATATATATTTCCGGTGTGGGGATCGAACTCAAACCCTTCGCACAGAAAGCAGTTGTGCTACCACTGCGCCAAGTGGTCGTCAATATACTTGAGTTAAATAACATAATATAAAACATACTTGTGTTGATTATGACTTAGGTACCCTTTCAAAGCGAAGTCCCTTTAAATGAAAGTAAATAGAGATTATATTTACCTACATAAGTATATATTACGCTCTATTGAGCTGTTATTTCGCGACTTTCATATAAACTTTAAACCTATGACGTCCTTTCTCAGTTTCTAGACCATCTGTACCTTGACCATATGTACCAAATTTCATTTCAATAGGTTCAGTGGTTTTTGGTGTGAAAGCGTAACAGACAGACAGAGTTACTTTCGCATTTATAATAGTTGCGGGGTTAGGTCTCTTTCGCAGGAGACCGACTGGGTGGGTAACCCCACAGTGCCACACATTCAACCGCCTGAACAGGGATGTGCAAATGTCACTGTGCTCCGGTCTGAAGGGCACTGTAGCCAGCGAGATTACTGGGCTCATGAGTCTTAACATCTGATGACTCAAAGTGGAGAGCGTCGGTGTAGTGCACCCAGCCCGGAGTTGGGCTTTATAGCAAAGTTCCTGGTACTGGCGTACTGTGGCTGGCGTTACTCTTACCATCAGGAGTGCGTCCAGCTCGTCTCCCCTCTTCATATTATAAAAAAGTAGGCATTAGCATTCACAAAGGGGTAGAATATGGGTTGTGTTGGACTCAAACTGACTAACCGCGAAGTGTTTCTCTGTCCCACATTTAGACGGAGTCACGAGTGCTCTTGTAGACTCTTCCACAAATCTATACTAATACTAGCCATTCCCCGCGGTTTTACCCGCGTAATTCACGTTCCCGGGCAATACCGGGATGTTAGCTATCCTATCTCTCAAGTTGGATCACACCGCACATGGTGTGCGAATTTTATTATAATCGGTTAAGTGGTTTATGAGTCTATTGAGGACAAACATTGTGACACGAGATTTAAATATATTAAGATTATAAAGAAGTAAAGTTTGTGTGTTTGTTAAATTGTAAGGGGTAATCTCGGGATCTACTGAACCGATTATAAAAATTCTTTCACCAATACAAAGCCACATTATTGCTGAGTATAGGCTATATAAAAGCAGAAAAGGATTATTAACATTATGCCCAATGAAGTGGGCACGGGTCAGCTAGTAATTTATAATTACGCTTAATGTTTTGTACACTACTAGCGACCTGTCATGACTTGTTATCTATACATCTAAACATATAATAAAAATTAAAAACGTAACGAGACCCTGTCTGTACATGGAAGATATATGAGAAAAAAAATTACAGGAGAACTTTATTAACGCAATGGAACCCAAAACAATGATGTTTGGAATTTTTGTCTGTTTGTTTGTGCACGCTAATCTCAGAAACGGCTTATCCTATCTAGATGTGGTTCTAATTCATGTCAATTGGTTGATAAATAAAAAAGTTATGGCAATGTAAAGAATGAACGTTGAACTTGCTGAACGTTTGTTGGCGCGGGTTAGGCATTTTCAAAAATGCTGCCCAAAGTCACTTTTCTACGCGGGCGAAGTCGCTGGCACAGCTAGTTGTACATATAAAATTACCTCTTGAATCGCTCTATCTATTAAAGAAAACCGCGTGAAAATCCGTTGCGTAGTTTTAAAGATCTAAGCATAAATAGGACAGACAGACTTTGTTCAATACTATGTAATCCATACTAATTTTCAAATAATTATTTCTCATACAAGCTAAGCTAATCGTAAGCTAATAAGCTAAGCTATTACGTGAGTAGCTTAATTATATTGAAATTTAACTAACATTATTCACTATTACGGCTTCATATAATTGCCCCCTATTGTGAAGTATGTATAATAAACGGTACGATAGGCCATTACATTTTATTTATGAGACTGTACTATTGTTCCACATTTCCTTTAGCTGAGGTACAGATGGGTATCACTTTGAAATATCGTGGTGGATGCGATTATTGGGGTTAAGCGGCGGGACGCGCGGTCAAGGTTTGGATGGGTGCCCGCTGTTTTAGGTAAGGAGGAATTCGAAATTTTAAAATTTATCATAAATGATGTTAAAATCATTAGAAGGTTGATTAAAAACAATTCCTAAATAGAAATGTTTTAGTGTTAAGTTTATAATGTGTTATTTTAACGTTTTCATTTGACAGTACTAAAGGAATACATATTGTACAGCTTTAATACATCTATATTCAATAAACATATATGTAAATTATAAATCAAGATTTTAATAATCGCCTTTTAAAACTGAAATGATGTAATTTCTTTACAAAGTAAGTTAAAATCACATTAATATACCTAAGACAATATGAAATAATGAATCTAATGTCATAGGTTACGTGATTTGAAAAAAGAACTTATTCAAACTTTTTTTTTCTCTCGCATTGACCATGTTCCTTAAAACCTTTTTCATTCTATTTATTCGAAATAACCGTCTAGTTAATTTTCATATAAAAGAAAACAAACAATTCGTAGCGTTAAACGATAACTCAAGAGACAAGATCAAGTATGGTGCACGTTCGGTGTCGGGTTACATATAATTTGAATAAATTATGTCCCTGTTAGCCGTGATGTCTCTATTCCCTGACAGATTGTTTTTTTTTTCTAACTTTTTTTTTCTCTCGGGTCACTGGCCAGTTACATGGTTTTAAATCTGCGACGTTTTTATTGTTAAATTCAAATTAGCAGGCATATTTGACATTCTATTTTTAAATTAATTGATATCTGTATTTCTTTATTGATTGTTTTTTTTGCATTTTGTCTTGCATGTTACTGGCCGGTTTCTTTTTTCTACGGATAGATAATGAATAATTGGCGGGAATTTTGTTTAGTTTTGACATTTACCTATTGTTTTTAAATAATTGTATAGTTTGTAAATTGTAATATAATCAATGATATTAAAAATAAATGCCGCGTTGCATTTTTTTATCTATTCAGTTTTATTAAAAACTCATAAGTTTTGCGTTATTATTTACATATGATAAATTATAATCAATTATGAATGAATTATATTGTTATAACAAGTCATTATAAATTGCGAGATATTCACCTTTTTTGTTTGACAATTCGATTTCCTATGACGCTCTGAACTTTTTTATAATAAAAGGAGTATAGCATATAATTATTTTTATTAGAACCGTTTCGTGCTTGACTACAACGAAAGTCCTGTCAACCCACACTGTTACAACAAAGATATCAGGTTACAGTACAAGCGATGGGTGAATTTTGAATACAAATGTTTTTAAATATAGATGTATGAAGCGAACAATGAAAATTAATTGCTAGTTATTATTATGTATTTTGACTTTTTTATATGTACATATATATTTTAAGTGTATTTTTTTTACTTATAGCAACATTTGTTCTATGCGTATATACCTATACTACTATAAAAACGTTCTTTGTATATGTATGCTAATATAAAGAAGCTCAGATACGTATTACGAGAACAAAACCGCGGGACACCTTTATTTTATACTAATTATGTTTTTATTGTAATTTGTTGCATTACTATTTATTTTACAAGTAGGTATAACCACCAGCTGAGTTAAAAATTTTACGTATCCATTCTTTTTTCCCTAATTTAAAGGCCGGCAACGCATTAGCGAGGCTTTTCATATCATATGCGGAGGTGGTCATTACCATTAAACTAACTTGCATAATTTCCTGATTTAATCTAAACTTAGAAGCTAATTTAACAACTGTTAAAGCCCTGCTATAAGTTCGCAGATAGCTCACAGAAAGGTGTTACAAAATGTATTAAAATCTTATTACATTTTCATTTTAAAGTGAATAAAAAAAGTTATGCAAAAACGTTTTAAATAGTCCATCCAAGTGCGAACTGATTTCTTAAGCTATCTTCAATTGATTCCTTTTCAAATGGCGCCCGAATAGTTTTCACAGCTTTGTACCATTGACCATAGACAAGACCATGGTCTATGGACCATAGACTATAGACCATAGCGAACTCAAGTGCCCACAGACTAACAATAGAGCACAATAGAGATGTAATTGAAATCGACACAAGCAAAAAGTCAAAAGTGGCCGATCGGGGAAAAAATTTGACATCTGCCGTTTGCTATACGCTCGTTAAAATGTAGTGCGTCATTTGTCTATACTAATATTATAAATAAAAAATTTTGTAATTATGTATTTAGATTTGAATGTTCCTTTCCATTGAAATGAACATGGGTGCGAAATTTGTCCTTTCTAATTAAAAACAAAGTATTATTTAAAAAAAATGTATTTTTTTTATAACAAGCTTTACAAACAAACAAACAGACCCGAGAAGTTGGTCAAAGTTTACTTGCAAGATTTGATTACAAACAAACCCCGGACAGGTAAAATTAAATAAAAGCTTGTAATAAGTACAATACTAGTATATTGGTTAATGGTTTTACTTTCAAACAAAAATTGGCAATTGAATTTACCTGAAATATGTTATATATGTAGATGAACATGAAGGGCTAAAACTATTAAAGAGAATGAAAGATAAAAAAGTTTAAATTAATTATTTGTTAATCGTATAAAGTCTTGTAGGTTAAGGTGATTATTTCTTCAGTGAAAATAATTTAAATAAAACATAACATAACATAAAACGTACGTTTGTCTGATCCTTATTAAACTCTTTCATAATATATTCTTTCGTTGTAACTACGAAATGCTATGTGCTATAAATGTATAAAGTAATAAAAATTATTAATTTATAAAAGTCGCATCATATTCGGTCGAGCGGAAACTGATATTGTCGTATAATTTGCAACCAATTGAGCGCTCCCAACACCCTACATGTTTCGCTAAACGAATTACACCGCTGCCTAAACCCATTTGAGTGTTAGTTTTTGTGACGTTTCTTTATTTAGTAGAATTGCCTTGTTAGAAATTTGACGTATTTAACGTTTTTTTTTTAATTTCAACGACATCTGACATTGACAGTTTGTTTTTTTATATCAATAAGTTTAGTTGCAGCCGGGACACGAAATTAATAAATTTTATAATGGGTAAAAAAGTTTTGTTGGTATGTTTTAATATTAAAATTGATTAATTTACTTCTCGTAATAACGTAACAACGTAAATCAAATTCTTGAAAGGCAAATTTCATGAAATGTTGAAAAGTACTATAGTATTATATAACTACACATACATACATATTCTTTCAGCGAATAAAGAACCAACAATTAATTTCGATAAGTCTAATTACAAGGATAGCAACGTCTTATTTAATTTATTTTAATATTAAAATTCGACCTCATTCATCCCAATCATTTAAATATAGAACATATAAGTGTCACAGAAAAATATAGGTAATATAATAACTTAAATATCTTCAATATGACATCGCAAAAGCGTCACGATTACTCCCAAATGTTTATATTTAATCCCTGCGTGACAGAACCTACCAATTTCACGTTCAATTTTGACTTATTTTATGGATTTTAAGAATTCTTTTTGTGTGCCGGCGTGTCGGCCATGTTGGCTTACCTACTATGAGCGTAACTAAACGTCATTATTGCAAAGGAATTGTTACTTTTTTTTTCAACAGCAAGCATCGGTGTGTTTGTTTATATAATTGACTAATGAATTACTATCTGTTAGGAAGTAACCGCATAAAAATTGGTTGCGTAGTTATACAGATTTAAGCATACATAGGGACGGAGAGAAAAAGCGATTTTGTTTTATATTTGTACTAAGTAATGATTATGTTTTATTGCCTGTGAAGAATATGTAGTCACATAGTCATGTTATATTGGTTAAAGGATAATTGAGAGAGTTTTGGCGGGAATCTTGCGGCGTCTATTTGTAATCTCGATTGAATATTCGATTTTTGGTGCATAAAGTGATTTAATGTTTGATTGTGATAGTGATTCATGCAGTAAACTAGCTAATAAGTGTCCAGGAAATGAAGAATTCATTCGAAAGCGCATAGTAGCGCCGTTCCGATTGCTCCAAGATTCGTCGAGGTTCTTCGTAAAATTCACTATCACTTTACGAAGGGCAGAACGAAACGACTGACTGACTCGACTAAAGACGACTTGATGACGATTTTACTCATATCGACTTTTATCTTGACCACGTTGCCTCTTATTACATTGACATTGGCAAAAAGCTAGACGCTAATGCCATAATATATAAGAAAAAGAAGGATAATTGACAGCGCCAGACATTCTACCGCCTGAAAAGTGATGTGCAAATGTCACTGTGCTCCGGTCTGAAGGGCACTGTAGCCAGCGAGATTACTGGGCTAATGAGTCTTAACATCTGATGACTCAAAGTGGGGAGCGTTGGTGTAGTGCACCCCTGCCCGGAGTTGGGCTTTATAGCAAAGTTCCGGGTAGCACTGCATTGGCTATGGGCTGGCGTTACTCTTACCATCAGGAGTTACAGACAGACAGAATTGTATGGCGAACTGTCAAATCCAACCAGTTTAAGTTGTACTTAAATTTAAGTTGCGTTTCAGTATTTGAGATTAAGAACAACGAGATATGAATACGTGGTATTTTATTACTAAATATATACTTAGAGTTACCAAGTAATAATAACACACCAGTAAACCGCAATAACTCGTTAAATTACTACTAAATCTAGATTTTATGTAAATGTACCGTTTAGACGTTATTCCAGCTACTGAGAACCAACGGATAAAACACAATGGCTTTTAAACCTGTTGTTGTCCATTTAAGCGTCAATAGTACGTGATTAGAACAATTTTCTCAAGTGGATGCCCTGTTTTGTTGTAAAAATGTATTTTTGGGAGTCTAATGGGGTTTAAAAGTTTTCAGAGGGCAATTTTTTTAAAGGATTCTGAACCGTATTGTTTATTCACATGTAAGAGTGTTAAGGGTTATTTTTGTTTGTATGAATAGTGAGTTGTGGAGGATTGTTTCAAATTGTGAGATAACTTCTTGAAGAACAATTTGTGTCAGAAATGAGTTTGACATTTGACCACATTTAAGAAAAGCTTGGGTTACATGATGCTTTTACTGTATGGGGTTTTTAGTAATAATTTTTGGTTCCTTTAAAATTGTATTGTTATTAAATTGGAATACAAGTTGACAAAGTAACTAACATGGGGACTATCTGTTTAATTTATAGTATTACTAGCGACCAATCACATAAATTATTAATTCACACGCATATATTATTATGCACGATATATAGTTTCATTTCATTTATCAGATTATATCTCATACCTTCCTCTTGAATAAATTTGTTAATTAGAAAAAAACATAACAATCGTTAACTTAGTTTTTAAGATTTAAGCTTAATATATAGGAAAAGCAACTTGGTTTTATACTACATACTTATGTAATGATTTTGATAGATTCAATCATTAAATTGCGATTTTAACGCGATAGAAGCTATGTTAAAGTTAATGTTTAACTATAAACTTTAACAAGTTAAAAGTTAAAGTTTATTACAGTTATATGTTAAAGTATGTTAATATAATTAAAAAGTGTTAAACAGCACCATATAAACCCAAGTTTTGAACAATAAAGCGATACAATGAGTTGTCACGTGTACCGGCTCGCTTCCGAGAATGTATTAAAATCCTTAATTTCTTCCTCCTTCGACTTTTGGTACTAGGAATGCAGAGGTTATGAGGAGGTCTAACTATTATATGCGTAGGTAGTATAAGTACCGGCTTCATAATGATGTTATAGATATAACATAGATTTTACTAAAAAAATAAACAGGCGTGGTAGGTACATTCCAATAGTCACCTTGCAAATACCAAGTGAATCATTTATTCTTATACTCTACATAATAGGCAAATATTATAAATATTTCTCTCTTGAATAACTCTATTTATTAAAAAAAACCTTATAAAAATTGGCTTTGGAAAACGAGTATGTTTCATACTATGTAACTATTTAAAATATGGTAGAAAACTATCGTTTCGCTTGACCGCATTTTTTATATTTAAACCACTATCACACTAGCACATCTAGTCCAAATATCCAAAATGAGTTAACACTGTCAAAACTTCCCTTTTATATGAATGCAATGAGTGCTTAAAAATCTCTTTTTTATTTCAACAACTATACGTTAATGAACGGGACTGTTATTATAGCATTCAGCGCAAAGTTATGACGAAAAATATCTTTAATACTACACTCTTGTGAAAAATTTTAATAAAGACATTTATGGCTTTATAGAACTAGACGTGCGATATATCGAAAAAATCTCGGTTCTTTTAGGTAATTTTTAAAAAAACGATCTAGAACGTTCTTATACAATTTCAATTGCGATAGTTTTAAAAAATATCGTGTAGTATATGCAGCAAGCTAATTTGTGTCTATAGATATAATATATAATGTTTACACCTCCATCTTTTATTTTATCATGTTTTCCCGAGATTTTTGCGTCGAGAAGAATCACTTTGTTAAAATCGTCATTTGTACTGTTTTCCTTCGTTGATTCTTTTTTTACGAAAAATAAATAGATTTTAATTAATATTATATATACCAGATACATTTATTTTCCAAGTATTTTATGTCTATTAACAAAATGGTTTCTGATAAATAGATATGCAAATAGCCGAAACTATTCCACAAACGGGAGCCAGGAATTCGATGTAGTAATTCAGTAGCTACCAATACAATTGGTGTCTAAAACATGTTGTCCAGGTGTAGCTATATAATTTAAAATAATCTATCATATGAGAAAATTTATGGTTTAATCATTTTAAATCAAATTAAATACATCTAAGAAATGATTATGCAAAGAAGAAAGATATTTTTTTTTCTAATCTTAACAAAATTAACGTACAGAAAACTGTTTAATTATTGATTTTACGTAAAATATAATATATATTTAATTAATTAATAACATATATTTGAATCTATTTGTTATGAAATTGCTGTAACATCATAACTATACCAACCATACAAGCAGTTTAGCCCGCCTCGCGGTTTAACCCGCGCAGTTTCCGTTCCCGGACCAATACCGGGATGCAAAGTATCCTAAGCGTTAATCCAGGCTATCACCTACCTAGATACCAAATTTCAACTAAATCGGTCCAGCCGTTTTTGCGTGAATGAATGACAAACATACATCCATACGTAAAGTCTCACAAACTTTTGCATTTATAGTATTAGTAGGAATTTTAACTAGCTTAGAAGGCATAGCAAGGCAAATTGATAGGAACAAAAGCTTTATTGCATATCCCACATCGCATACGACACTAGCTTTTAAACTGAAAAACGTGCTTTGACTACATTATCAATGATGAAGCTACAATTTTGAGGTCCATTGCTTAACTTAACATGTGTATTAAGTGACTTTGATTGGGAAAACAATCAAGTTAAGTGGAACTTAACTTAAAGTCAAAGTCGAAGTAACAATAAAAGTCAAATACATTAAATATCTTTATTCAATTATTCAAAAGCCAAAGTCTTAGGCTAATATTCCTTTATTTTGTTATTTTTATTTAATAGGAAACAATATACAACTATTTCGGAAAGCAAGAACAAAGAAGAACCAGCGAGAAACAGTCTTGCTTATTTTTGTCTTTTGAAAATAAATTTAATTTGTCTTTAGTTTTTCTAGTATCAATTTAAATTTAACCTATACATATAATAAAAACGTAACGTGTCGCTGTCTGTACATGGAAGATACACGAGATAAAATATTACAGGAGACCTTTATTAACGCAATAGAACCCGAAACAATGATTTTTGGAATTTTTGTCTGTTTGTTTGTGCACGCTAATCTCAGAAACGGCTTATCCTATCTAGATGGCTTTTAATAATAGATTGTGGTAAGCTTAATTTAACATTTAGTCTTTAATTCAGGTCAATCGGTTGATAAATAAAAAAGTTATGGCAATTTAAAGAATCACGTTGAACTTGCTGAACGTTTGTTGGCGCGGTTTAGACATTTTGAAAAATGCTGCGCAAAGTCACTTTTCTACGCGGGCGAAGTCGCTGGCACAGCTAGTTAATTTTTTTTTTTTTTTTTTTATACAATAGGGGGCAAACGAACTGGCGCGTCACCTGATGGAAAGTGATCAGCGCCGCCCATGAGCACTCGTGATGTCGCGAGTGTGTTGCCGGCCTTTTAAGGATAGGATTTATATATTCATTAGATTAAACATATACCTATTACGTATTGATGGCACCAGAACTTTTAGTGATGTTCAACAAATAAACGTTCACATATTATCACATATAATATATGAATAAGAGAGGTATAAAAAACATTCAAAATTAAAATCCCGCCTTATAACTACCAATTGTTAAGTCCACCAATAGAACGTCAAATCACATCCTGATAGAATCACTATTTGTATCCAAATTACTCAATAGATTCACCGCAATTTTGGCATTTACATACAATTATATGTACAATCAACCACACAGGTAACATATACAAACTTACAAATAGTTTTAAGACTATATTCCATGATTATTATATTTATATAGTACAGTTTATTATAAAGTATATTTAATGAATTATTACATAGTATAAGACAGCCGCTTTCTTTAATTTTAATAATTAAATCTTTCGGGACAGCACAAGCTGAGAAGCTTCCTTTTGTTTTCATTGTAATATCTATTACTTCTATTACTAACTAGCTGTTGCTCGCGACTTCGTCCCCGTCGGATCTATTTCTATTAATACGTTATAGTGAGTCAATCTTAGAAGATAGACATATACTGTCGCGAACTTTTTTTTAGATCATTTAAAGAGGAATAATTCTTTCATTCATATTTTTTGGTATCTTGAACCGTTTTCGCAGCGCACGCAAAGGAAGGATGAATAATTTTCCCCGTTTTTTCCACATTTTATTTATTTATTTATTTATTTATTTATTACACACTTTATTATATACACTTAAACATAAATATGAGACAGAAGATACATTAGAAGAATTACATATATAAATGGCGGCTTTATCGCTTGGCAGCGATCTCTTCCAAGCAACCTTTAACGAAGAAATACACGAAAGTAGAAAGGCATTTTACATTATATCTTCGCTCTTATTAGTCGCAGCGTGATGTTATGTAGCCTAAAGCCTTCTTTTTTTGTTTGAACGCGCTAATCTCAGGAACTACTGGTTCGAATCGAAAAATTGTTTTTATTGAATAGACAATTTATCGATGAAGGCTTTAGGCTACATAACATCACGTGGCGACTAATAGGAACGAATAAATAATGGAAAAACAAATCAACGGAGACGAAGTCGCGAGCAACAGCTAGTTTTTCATAAAATGTTTGTTTTTGTACGTGCAGAAGAGAATAATATTTTTTATTTTATATTATATCATCGATTCAACCTGAAATAATAGGTGTTATGTAATGTTGAAGGTTGTAAGAACTTTTGTCGCCGTCTGTACTCCCTTGGTCGTTATTTTTCGCTAAGTACGTGTGTTAAATTATTCAATTACCTATATGCAATAATGTTTACGATGTCTGTAATGTTATATGCAATTATATGAGGCTTCAGTTCATATATTAAGAACAATGGATCATTATTTTTTTTTCACTTGTATTTTTTTATTCCTCTTATACATTTTTGTCGTATGGTTGTTATTAACTTTATTTTCCCATGATTTTTAATTTTTTTTTTGCAATTTTAATCGTAATGTTAACGTAAGATACATTACGGTACATTGCGCTATTAAACTTTCACAACTTTGACAGAAAAATTTTTACAGATTTTTTTATTATTTATTTATAACAGTAGGTTTATCCTTATAACTTATCCTAAAAGGTATCATTAAAAGGTCTGCAGCGCATTCGTGACCTTTATGTTCTTAGAGATGGTCACTTAACATCAGAAGAGTATCCTCATTTATTTTTCTTTAACATAGGCCGTAAACGAGCAAGCGAGCCTCCTGATTGAAAATGCTACCACACAAGAACGGACCTCACAAAATAATGACGTCATAGTTATGAAAATATTCAAAGCGTATCGCCATAAATATACAGACGGACAATTACGTAATTCCCATACATAGAGATACAATCTTAGATCATTTCCTTTTCAAAAAAATCATAGCTTTATTAAGACTTGTGTCGTTGGAAGTTTGGGAATTGGGTATTTGTGAAAACGTCTAGGTAATATGATATTTCAATTAATAATGAATGTGATTCATATTAGAATTTTATTTAATATATAAAGAGAGAGAAGTTATATCAAAAAAAGGAATTTATTTATTTATTGGTGAAAACCGTAACAAAATATGTTCAATAGTTTTTATAAGCATATTTCCCATTCCTGGAGCTATACGGAGACAAAAAGTATTTTTATGTGTAGAGTCATTCAGTAGTTTTTGCGTGAAAGACTAACAAACATATTATTATCCCGGTAGTCCCCGAGAAAGAAAATCAAGTAAAACCACGAGACACAGCTAGCTTGAATTAACAAGCATTCAAATTAATTCTAAATTCCTGTCCTGGCGAAGTCGACCGCAAGTATATAAGCTATAATTTACTACTCATAAACGGTCATTAAATAATTTATTTCCATTAAACCGTCATAAATATTTATAAACTCGTTAAATTCTAATCAAATAACTTATAATTGCGTAATATATAATCGTATTAATTAAGTTTTATTAATATAGTTATTCTTACTAGAAATATTATTAGTTTTGTATGTCTGTGCGTCACGCCTCCGCACCTAAATTACTGAAGCGATTTTGATGAAATTGGGTAAACAGATAGTTTGAGTTTGGAATTATATACATGGACTAAAAAAGATTGAATGCAAATGTGTATTTTGGCAATTGATCTTTAACAACTTAGTAAGCTAAATTTAAATAGTTTTAACTTTAAACTAGTTACAATAAACTATGAAAAACAAATTACACTTTTATATAGTTTTGTCAAATAATGAACGTATTCAGATTAACTCGAAATAAATAAATTTTTAATTTGATTTTTGACTAAGGCATTTATAATTGTAATCTATTTATTTGTCATATAAAAATTTTATTGTAAGTGATCAAAAAGATTTAATTAAGTGAACAAGAATAGGGCATGTTTTGAAAAGCTGTGAGTTGTACCTATAATATAAAAATCGCAGAACCGATTTTGATAATTATTTCTAAGAATATTCTTGAATAGTTTTTAAGCAGAGAAAAAAAGGATAGGTTATATACAGTTAGGATAGATACAGCTTGAACGAAGTCCCATGTACGAGCTTGTTAAAAATAATTAAAAAGGAATTTATAAAAGGCTAGAATGAGGAACGTTTTTCAAATTTCCTGATTCAACTTGT
>JADANM010006230.1:862306-900719 GCA_026213755.1 Eurema hecabe | reverse complement strand
TCCCCCTCTCCCTCGCACCCACACAAACCCCTATACCCATCTCACTCGTTATCGCCGTCTCAAATCAAACTATCTAATTATACCCACATCACTGGACACATCAAAAGAGGCATTTTTAATTAATTTAATCCCAAAACTATTATAATGCGGCCAATTTAGTTATCTAATAATTCTCGACGCTAACAAGAGGTCATTTTTATTTAACGACCACGTAAATCGAGGCGCAGATAATAAATTAGTTTTATTATCTGTAAATTAAAATTGATTAGTCCAAGCGCGTCCGAGGTGTACGGAAAATGAGTGTCTTAAACTTAAACTTAATGTTAACACTTGAGTCCTTTTTTAATAAATAGTATTGTTTTATCTACGATTAAATCACGATAATATGTACAAGTCTTTTTTTTTTCAGTGTCTGACATTGACAGTGACAGCTGTCAGTTTACGTTTCATTTTCACTTTCACTAAGGTCATCCATGTCCATGTCGATGAGCTCTTCGTCCTCATCGTAGGAGTTGTTGAAATGGTTGTCATCGGGCTTGCTGGATGAACTGGACTTGCCTGTTTTGGCTTCTTCCTCTTGCTGCATCCTTTTATGCTTCGTTCTTCTGTTTTGGAACCACACTTTGACCTGTAAAGAAGGATACATTTAATATCGTCAGAAATATAACATTTATAAACTTACTATAGTATAATCTAATACATTGAAGATAAGTCCTTTGGGGTATTGTCAGCTGACGCTATTTCTATGTTGTTATGTATATTCGCTTACTGTTTTCCGAAATGGTGGTTGCTATGCTGATTAAAATTTTACTACCATATGTAGCCTAGTGGAATAGAGATATGTTTTACTTTGGTATAGGACTTGGGTTAGTATGTATATATTTCTTATTTAAGGAATAAAATCTATTGTAGGCAACTTTTAGATAAAGTTATTTAGATAATTAAACTAGCTGTTGTCCGCGACTCCGTCCGCGTGGACTTTCATATAGAATCTGACCACGCCCTTCCTCCCCTAGTAACCCTTTTTTCCATTTAAAAAGTAGCCCATGTTTTTTGCTCAGGCTCAAGACCATATGTGTACCAATTTCATTTCAATCGATTCAGTAGCTTTAGCGTGTTGGAAAGACAGACAGACAAACAGAGTTACTTTCGCATTTATAATATTAGTATTATAATATTAATAAAGCTTGAATTTGATACAATGGAAACGATCGTCAATGTAGGTATAACTAAGTACTGAATAACATAAAAAAGTATTATATAAGTTTATAATAATAAATCATACACGCTCGCGTAAACAATAAAAGGGGTAACTATCGAAACCCCAATATTTCAAAAACTCCATTCAAAGAAAACTATTCATATACAAAGCAGATTTCTCGCGCAAAAATACATTCCGCCATCTTGTCGCTATTTGTCACGTGTGTAATGGCCCGTGAAATCTATGCGCGGTGTTGCCAGCTAACTCTGTACTCTGTTTCCAGGAAATATGGTAATTTTGTGCATATTCCTGGCAATGTATGTTCAAAGTTAGACATTTAAGGTTGAATCTATATCTATGACTACCTTCCAAGCTCATTCGCTGTTTTAAGACAAAAACATAATGTTAAACATACTCCTCTTTATTTGAATTATTATTAGGCAAAATAGAATTAATGTGAATGTTTATGAGAATGGGTGTATGTTTGTTATTATATCACGCAAAAACGGCTGGATCGATTTAGTTGAAATTTGGTATGTAGATAACATATAAGATACTATATCCCGGTATTGCCCCAAAAACAGGAACTACGCGAGTAAAACGGCCTGGCACTGCCAATTAAAAAAATTAAATTATGAAAATACTAATTTAATCGTAAAACTGTAATTATATGAAATACAACAAAAATTACTCAAAAGCGATAAAGTAAACCAATTTTACGCTATCAAAATAATATAAAATTTTATTTATAGTTGTTTGAAAATCTATAAATCTGAAATCGCATATTATTACTAACGTATAGGCTTAAAGGCAATTTCGATAACAAATAATAGCCTAATATAATTGAGTTTTTCATATTAATTGCAATCCGCCATTTTATTTTTTGTTGTAGATTATACATCTGTCACTCATGTAGTTGTCACTTGATAATTGAAAGATCTTAGGATTTTTACTCGGTTGATGTTTGTCTGTGGTATGGGAAGCACGTGTTGCTGATTGCCACAACCAAATATCGACCCTCAAACTTATTTTATCTACACACAACTAGACATAGGCAAAAATTCAGTAACGCAGCACTGCGCTTTAACCAAGAAGAAGATGATTTTTACACCTATTAAGTTTCAGGAGCCTAACTTTCGTAATTAAAATTGACTAAAAGATTTTTTACCATTAAAATGTTGCCATAAAGAAAATGAAAAATGTTTCCTCCTCCATCTTTAATTCCTTTTTATTACAAATCCTTTTCTTTTCATATATAATGTATAGGTCGGCCATTTATATGTATAGGTCGTCTACGCATTCGTAAACTTACTTTTACGACAGTTCATAGACAAAGTTGATCAGTTACCAACAGACCAACATCCTGCTCAGTTAGTCGCCATCACAAAAAAATAAGCTATTAAAAAAAATATCATAGAGCCTCTCTAACACGCACCATTACCTATAACTAGGGGTGCTACCAAATTGATATTTGATGTCAATATATGAAGTGCTAATGTACCGTGACGCTTTGTTGTCTAATTTCAAGGGATAATCGGTGCCCCTGCGCGCAATAATATTCTCTGTCACGCTCCATTCGACGGGTGGACATCGGCTCCCCGCTGTTTGACAACATTCGTGATTTATTTGGTTAATTCATATCGTTTTCTTTCAAAAATTAGGTTTTCAATTTCAATCGTATAGGTTTTTCAAAGTTATATTTATCTTTGTTCAACTAGGCTAGATACAATTTTGAATCGTCTTGTTTCAAAATACCAGAACCGACACTCTGATAGTTGTTTTTTTTTTAAATAAATAATTCGAATAGTAATTAATGTACATGACAATTTAAAACATTACGACTTTGATGTTTTTTTAGAAGTAAAAGACCTTTCGTGACACAGTTACAATTTGATATAACTCTAAACGTTAATTAAACATTTTTTATTTCTTTTGTTAAAACAGAGAGCGAACAAACAGGCAAGTTTGCCTTATTGTACTATATGTAGCCTATTTGAATCTATACTAATATATAAAGCTGAAGAGTTTGTTTGTTTGTTTGTTTGAACGCGCTAATCTCAGGATCTACTGGTTCGAATTGAAAAATTCTTTTTTTTATTGAATTGACCATTTATCGAGGAAGGCTTAAGGCTACATAGCATCACGCTGCGACTAATAGGAGCGAAGATATAATGGAAAATATGGAAAAAACGGGGAAAAATTATTCATCTTTGAGGGCTTTTTTTGTGTGCGCTGCGAAAACGGCTCAAGATACAAAAATAATATGTATGAAAGAATTATTCCTCTTTAAATGATCTAAAAAAAAGTCCGCGACAGTATATGTCTATCTTCTAAGATTGACTCACTATAACATAATAATAGAAATAGATCCGACGGGGACGAAGTCGCGACCAACAGATAGTAATTATATATTTGTCTTAGACTGTACATACTACACATATTATTAAGCCTCAAAACATTTACCCAGGCTGTAATTTGCCGGGCACAATGCAAAACGATCAATGACATTGTAGTTAAGAAAAGCTTATTTCGCACATTTTAACGTGTACTTAAATATTTTATTGCCGCTAAACACAGCTGAGAACAGAGAATATGATTTAGTACGTATGAGAAGAATGTATTTCTAAAGACGAGTTAAATACATCAACAGAAATATCTTTAAGGTTAAAGGTATAGTTAACTTTTTTTTATATTTTTTATATTTTCAGGACATTTGTACACAGCGCCATCTAGTTCCACGCTAAGCAGAAGCTTGTGTTATGGCAACTAGATAACGGAATAAATTACATATACATACTTTTTGAAAATACACAAATATACAATACATAGCAACACCCAGACCTCAGAAAAATACAAATATAAATTACAAAAATATTTTTCCGTTGTGGAGATCGAACCGACGACCCATCGCGCAGAAAGCAGTTGAGCTGCCACTGAGCCAAACGGTCGTCAAACTTTTTCTATAATAAAGATATTCATAGTAAACAAGCTCAGTTTGACCAGCGTAATATCAATTCCCGTGAAAATACCGGGATAATAAATGTCCTATATGTAAATCAAACATGTGAGCTATCTACTAACGAAATTTCAGCCAAATCCAATGTGTAGTTTTGTGTTGAAGAGCAAAAAACATCGCAATATCCTCAGATATTTTCTTATTTATGTTATAAGTAACGATTGTTACCAATTTATTGACCTCGAGGTCATTTAGCGCAATGGTTTAAAGTCTATAGTAGGTAATTCTTATAAATTTGTAATTAACACACACAACATAACGAAAGTTAGAAATAATATATGTGTATCATACTCATACTTTAATAGATGAGCCTTTTTCAGTTGCGTAGTTTTCAAGATTTGAGCATACATAGGGACAGACAGAAAAAAGCTACGTTGTTTTATACTAAGCAATGATGATAATGAATCGCCAAATGCTGCTACGTGCATAACTCGATAACAAGTGAACCTATTTCTAAGATGTTTTTGAGAATATTCCTTGAAGTACGTGGACTTTGAGGACTAGTTTAAAAATAAGTCAAAGTCAAAGTCAAAGTCAAAAGTATCTGTATTCAATTAGGCTACATAAAGTAACACTTTTGAATCGTCATGGTATTACAAAACATTTACCACCGGTTCGGAAGGCAGTTTCTACAGAGAAGAACCGGCAAGAAACTCCGATAGTCTGATAGTCTAAGTAAAGCTTATTTTCATAAATTGTCTTAATTAGTTTATATTCTATACTATTTGTTATTGAACAATATACATATCGCCGTCTGATTTACGTTTGTTCTTTTCCTTTTACTCTCTTTAATATGGGTTGCCTGGAAGAGATCACTGTTAAGTGATCTTATATTCCTTATTCGCCTTCCATAAGTCGCCTGTTACTTATATAAAAACTAATTTCAATTATGTACATTAGAATATTATGTACATTACGAAGTATGAATAAGAAAATTATCTAGCATTGATATTAGCTGTCATCGATCTGAGAAAGAGTAGACAAGAGAGGGTAGAAGCAGAACAAATCTCATTTTCTCATTGCCTTAACTTGTCCCGGAGGACTATTTGTCATGACGTAGCCAACCCCTTTGGGAGTTATTTGACTCGCTTCTTATTATGTTACACTAACCGCCCTGGTTTAAGGGGTAATAGGTTATTTGTAAAACTAGATAATCGCAAGGGTGGTCCATTTTTACGAAAAGTAGATTTAATTGCATCAGAGAAAATTTTTAAAATAACTGGCTTATGGCAACAATTAAACTACTATAAGTATTATTGTATTCAAATAAAATAGAATACTTAAATTACTAATTCGAAAGACCTCTAGTAACCTCCTCTAGGTTAGACGTCAAAAAATATGACCATTAATAAAAATTTTAAAGTTTTCCAAACATCGTTCAACATAACGACGATACTAAGCAAGCCATTAAACAATTATAACCTTTTCATGCAAATTTAATCGTTCCAATTTTGTTATATGAGAACACTAAAATATTGTCACATCTGCCGCGATCGTTTTATCACGACCCCCTTGTTCAAACAATACCCATCTACACAAGGGTCTGACAACACTGGTTCTATAACCGAGATAAGTCTCCACAAACAAGATAGAAGGGGCATCATAACACACTGAATAAATATAGGGGTGTCATTCGAGTACCAAATGCGATTAAGTGCTTATGTACCAGATTAAACTCCCCAACGAAAGAGACAGGCATACGAAAGGCACCCGCGATAGACAAGGAGAACGAAATTAAGGGGGAACACACAATTACGGGGTACAATGTGAATTGGGCGAAATTTAAGCGGAAAGCTATTTATCTGTATATTACTTTATTGTCGAACCATTAGCGCGGGAGCGGGACGAGGCGATGCGAGCGAGCGAGAGAGGTGTAGCCTACAAATTGGGGTTGCCAGTTGCGATTTTTACAACGCGATAGCTATACGAATTATCTTTAAATAGAGAGGGACGGGTGAGAGATCAATTGGATGGCAATAATGAGCGCTTTGTGAGAATAATTGGGAAATAGGCAGTCAATTATGCGACGGGAGTTTATTTGTGATTCATGTTTACTTTTGAAATTAGTAGCCATTTTGAGGGTGAATGTCTTTTGAGCGTTCACAATGGGCGTCGTTCTATTCGAATTTCGAATGCGACTTTTTTGTGACGTCATTCCGAATTACCGTTATTGTTGTATTAGGTATTGTGTGAGTGGAATTAAAATTATCTTATCTGAAAGAATGTTAATTAGGCTTGAGGCATTGGTGGTTAATTTGAACGAATGCAGGATATTTTAATTAATATTATTATATATAATTAACATACAAAAGGATAATGCACGCAAATAAAAATATTATATTATGCATTTTAATTAATTGATTATTATTTTATTATTATTAAATGATAAGGTTTTTCTTTGTTTGTTTGTTTGTTGAAATCTAGGTAGGTTATATCCGTTACAACAAAAAAGAAACTACATTTTAAGATGTTTTACTAGAAAGGCTATTGCTTGTAATATTTTCTTTCTAACTAGCACTTTCCTAAGCTATCTGCTCTACTAAATCTCATGTAAATCGATACAGCTGTTTAGACATAAAAGCGTAATAAACGGATTTTTTTATTAGTATAGGTATTGTGTCATAAATTCTTGAAATCCTTTATTTTGTCACATTAGAAAAACCAAACAGACATATCATAAATATTGCCTATATGAGTCCTTACACATATTAATAAAGATAATCAAATTAATTGATATAATATCTAATATTGTCTCTGGCAACATTACAATAAAATGGCGGATACGTTACCGAAGACAATTGAAAAACAATGTCCTATAAAACGGAAAACCGGAAACACATTCGGAGTTATAACGTCAGAAGGTACATCCGTTGGTCCATAGACCTATCTATATCTATATCTATACTAATATATAAAGCTGAAGAGTTTGTTTGTTTGAACGCGCTAATCTCAGGATCTACTGGTTCGAATTGAAAAATTATTTTTTTATTGAATTGACCATTGATCGAGGAAGGCTTTAGGCTACATATCATCACGCTGCGACTAATAGGAGCGAAGATATAATGGAAAATATGGAAAAAACGGGGAAAATTATTCATCTTTGAGGGCTTTCTTTGCGTGCGCTGCGAAAACGGTTCAAGATACAAAAATAATATGTATGAAAGAATTATTCCTCTTTAAATGGTCTAAAAAAAGACCGCGACAGCATATGTCTTTCTTCTAAGATTGACTCACTATAACATAATAATAGAAATAGATCCGACGGGGACGAAGTCGCGAGCAACAGCTAGTCTTCAAATAAGACCCGTCGTCAAATTAAACTGTCTATACTTTTATTATCTATACCTACTTATATTATAGAAGAAAGAATTGATTATGTTTGCCTTGAATAAGTTTTTAAATGACTGAACTGATTTTAATAGTGTAATTGTTTTACCGTTGTGAAAAGCAATGTCCTATAAAAAGATGATTTTTCCCCCTTTTTTGCTAAAAAGTGTGGGACCCGTGCGAGTTTCTTACGCCGGTTCTTCTCGCCGGGTTAGTTCCCGAACCGGTGGTAGGCACCATGTAGACTTTCTGAAGGTATTTGTTTCAAATTTACTCAGAAATATAAAAACATTTCATTTGATTTCATTTCGAAATACCGATTTGAGTCGTTCTTACATTTGAGTACCGTACTTTAAAAAATATTTACGATATTGTCATTTCAAAACTAGCCGAACACTTCCAACATATAGCTAGCTACAATGATAGGTGTACGATATAGACACGCGATATAGATAAAAGATATATGATATAGATTGATGCTATACGCATGCGTGCGTGATGGGAGGAGCCGCGGGAAGCTGTTATACCCCGGGGGTGGGACACCCGGTTACGATATATCATGTATCTATATGTATATGTAAATATTTATAGTATAGGTACCTATTGGATATATTTATTTATTGATATCGTAGTTTACTGCTTTGCATTTTTAACATATTATATGATATGTAAGCTGTCTATTGAATCACTATTTCTTTTAAAAAAAACATCAAAAGTCGTTGAGAAGTTTTAAAGATCTAAGCATAGGGACGTTCGAACAGAATAAAACTTTGTTTTATTCTATACTAGTCGCTCTCTGCGGTTTTACCCGTGTAGTTCCCGTTTCCGGGGCAATACAGGGATAAAAAGTATCCTATGTTCTAATCCAGGGTATGATCTATCTAAATACCTAAAAGCTAAATCGGTTCAGCCGTTTTGCCGTGAAAGAAAGACAAACATACAGACACATTTTCCTATTTATAATATTAGTATGGATAGTAATGAGATATAAAAGGTTTTTATTTGCATGTCATTGAAGAAATTTAAATTCTACGTCACGAAAATGCCACAAGATTCTTTCCGAAACTTTTGTCGAGACATCACGCTATCTATTCGTGAAAACAGCATGAAAATAAGAACACTAGTTTATCGAAACAATCGCGACCGACGGTTGTTTTATACTAAAACTAGCTTTGCCCGCGACTTGGCCCGCGTAGAAAAGTGACTTTGGGCAGCATTTCTTAAAATGACTAACCCGCGCCAACAAACCTTCAGCAAGTTCAACGTGATTCTTTAAATTGCCATAACTTTTTTATTTATCAACCGATTGACATGAATCAAACACTAAATGTTAAGTGAAGTTTACCACAATATATCATTGAAAACCCCATCTTCGGATACGCCGTTTCTGAGATTAGCGTGCACCAACAAACAGACAAACAGACAAAAATTCCAAAAATCATTGTTTCGGGTTCTATTGCCTTAATAAAGGTCTCCTATAATATTTTTCTCATATATCTTCCACGTACAGACAGCAACTCGTTACGTTTTTATTATATGTAGATAGATACCGCGGAAACCTTCCTCTTGAATCACTCTATCTAATAAAACCGTATAAAAAATGGTTGCGTAATTTTAAATATATAAGTATACACAGACAGAAGAAAGCTACTTTTTTAATACCTACTTAATGTAATGATAAAGCAATGATTTCACTTCTTAAACTATCTAGTTAATAATACGAAAAAAACTACGCATCAAATTAAATACCTACCAAAAAAAAACTATCAATATTTACAAAACGAAATGCCGTTTAAAATTAAAACCCGCTCCGTTCCCCCCAAAACGCCATTTAATCTTCCATTACGAGCATGCAAAGATCACCACAGAGTATCCAACCAAGCAGGTTGTACCAATTTTATATTATTAAGTAAATTATACACAGCTGCCCGGCGTCCATACGAGCTATTAAGATAAAATGTTTACCGTACTTAATTCGATTATTGGAACTTGGATATTTCAACAAAATGGCGCTGTCATTTCTATTTTTTTTTTTCTATAGTGCCTGGTTTTTAATATTTCACAATTGTGGCTATTAATTACGTAAATGCGACTTAATATTGTGTTTTTTTATTGTAATACAGTTAAATGCTATATTTCTTATTGAGTTTAATGAAGTTTATAAAGTTATTTTCTTAAATGAAATTAGCTTTAACCTCTAAACTTTGGTGGACATTTAATATTTGCTTTTGAAGTTACTACTAATAATAGAAGTGCATACAACAAAGATGATTAATAAAGCAGGACTATCTGTATAATACAAAAAAGTCGAGACTGTTACTCGAAAATGGTAGTAACAATATTAATCATAATATTATAAAATTTCAAACAGAGCAACACAGCTATTTTAACATATATTACGCGTAATTATATGTCATTCTTTGGGTACATAACATATATATGCACGCTTCGATACCCACATTATAGACTAAAAAATACATATTAAAGTCATCAGATAACAATAAAATTTAAAAACACTCAAAGCCTCATTACCCCGCAATTTTCGATGTTAATTTTAAAAATAGAACATCGCATTTCAACCATAGAGCAAAGAAAAAATAACTACGACCGCGCATTCCATAGACAACGAAGATAATTGCAAAGAACAGTCATGGAAAAAATATATCCATGTTAAAAGAAAAACAGCAAAACCTTCATCGCTATGGAAATATAGTTTTTTTAGTTCAGTGCAATTTTATAATAATAATATTTTAGTTATGGCATATGTGATAATATCTATAAAATAAAAATATATTCACAAAAATACAACGCACTTAACTTCCTATCTCCTGCACCAAATTTAAAATTATTTTTATTTAAATTCATTATTGCCATAAAAATTTTTATATTAAAAAAAAACTTCAAACTTACAATCAGACTAAACACAACCTAAAACATAATTTATTACAATTTAATATCCAAACCGACCAATCTAACAATTACTTAATCATAATTATTTCGAATGGCAACACAGACATCAATCGAATCACCAATTTGAGCTTGACACTGGCACGTTAGAAAAACTAATAAAAAAAACTCATCAGCTGAAGCATAGCGTGTTTCGAAGCATTTAGCGCTAATTCACCGATGTTGCATTTATAGAGTCGGCTGTTACATTTTTTTATTAAAACAAGTAAAAAGAGGTAATAACGAGGCTAACTAGACACGCGGGCTTTTTTTCTCGGCTTATAGAATTTTAGATTAATGGGGCTTATAGATACGTTGTTTCGATTACAAATATTAATAAGAGTCAGTATATAAACACACCTAGTATCCCTACTAGCACTTTAAATGCGAAAGTAACTCTGTCTGTCTGTTACGTTTTCAAGCCAAAACTACTTAACCAATTGTAATGATTTGGTACATATATGGTCTAGAGCCTGAGATAAAACATAGGCTACTTTTTAATCGGAAAGGATAAGGGGGGTCAAAGTTTATATGAAAGCCCACGCGGACGGAGTCTCGGGCAATAGCTAGTATGTTATAATTCATGTTGTGTTTACATTTAATTGATACACTTTTATATAAATTATATAAATAACTAGCGACCCGCCCCGGCTTCGCTCACATATATTATAATATAAGTTATCCTATCTTTTAAGTTGGATCAAACTGCACACGGTGTAAAAATTTAATTTAAAATCGGTTCAGTAGCTTAGGAGTCAATCGCGGACAAACAACGTGACACGTGATTTATTTTTTATACTAAGATAAGATAAGATACATAAATTCGATCTCGGAATGAAATGTCTTAACACTGTGTAAACGACTGTTGGTTGACCAAAATAAAAAACATGACATCATGATCGTGTATAATGTCTTATACACGTTATAGTTAATCAACTGAATCGGCAATTTTCCGAATCAATCCATCAAAGAAAAGTCAGTCGTTACTTAATTTCCTACTAGATGGCGCTGTTATAAACTTACGGAAATAAACAAAACATCCACGTCCCAAAATCCAAAACCAACAAACGATTGAACACTCGATTAAATATTAAATGCACCGTAATCTCAAATCGACAATAGCACGCGATCTTATGTAAACGCGCATAAAATTAATATTAATTAACATTAATTAACGAATAATGTTAACATAACAAGATTATCGACCGCGCCCAACTTTCCAAATGAAATATTCAGGGCTGAATTGCAACGGATCTGAATAAAAACTTAGAAACTAGGCTTGCAGCGACCACACCCTGGCCGGGAGCGTCGGCAAATTCAATGCATTTAATATTGGAAATAATTCATTAATGTAGATATTCAATAAGGCTACCATTTACATGTGGAGTCTGAATTCTTCTGTATTTTTCTTTTTGTATATGATTGTACCTATATTGAAAGTATATGTCATAAAGATTTTATAAATAAACAAATAATATATACTAATATTAATTATACAAAGATAAAGTTTGAAAATTTGTTACAGATTGACATACACATTAAAATATTTATTATAGTGTTAAAGGCTTTAAACTGGAAAAATATCAAACTCAAAATTGTTTTATATAATATATAGGTGTTTAAAGTTATAGGCACTGTAAATTTAGAAGCAAATTTGATACCAATATAAACTAAACATGGCAAATTCAATTCTTATAAGGAAAATTTGAATTCGTTTTAGTTCGAACATGTAACTCAAATTTCTATTTAAATATCACTTAATTTTTAATCATTAGATATAATTAGAAGGAAAATATCGCTATTAACCAAGGGCAGGTATCCTTAAAGTTGGTTCACAATAATTCACTATCAAAAATTTATTTATATTAATTACAGATCGAATGAAATAGCATTAGCGCGATTCAGAAATTGTCGAACTAATCTACAGTTAATTTTTAATAATTTTATTCTCTGTGTTTAAAAAAAACAATATTTTAAGGTTAATACAGCCTAAACAAATAATGTATTTCTAGACAATAATGATGTTTTTTCATAACGTAATCTTATCAGAGATGTCATTGCGTTTCGTTTAGTAAGGTACCATTGGAGGCCCATTTTTCTTCTCTCTTTTTTATCCTTTATTCCCTTTTATCACTAATCTCTTCCTTTTTTTAAAAATCGGAAAGCTTTCCGACTCAAATATTTACGACTATCGAAGCTTCACGACTGAGGTGGAGATGGTCGAAGCTATTGTTTAATTTCTTACCATATTTTATGATATAAAAATCACGAAAAACACACGCATTTATTTGCTACCGTTACCCGATCACGAACGAGTTGATCTAATAACAGCGTAATAACGTTTTTTTATTAGTTTCCAACAATTAGACGCGACTCGATATCATTCAGTTTCGATTGCGCTCATTATGAAATAATTACGATATTATCGAGCTAATAATTTAGGTTTTTGTTCGTGTATTGTGTATAGGTAATGTTTGTATCCTCAACGATTTGCCTATATTTTTGTATAAAGGAAATTGCAAGTTACGGGTGTTGCTTGGGTTTTTTGGTAGCTTAATTGTTAGGGTTCCGAAATTAGGAGGTCAAACGGAAGCATACTAAGAAATAAATCTTCAACTGCTTGAAAGAAATGGCTTTTAGCCATAAGGTCATTAAATGTTATTTATATTTGAACATTTAGCATGATTTTAATTTAAAATTGTTGAGTTGAGTTAATATGCCAGTCCGATACAATTGGCTGGTTTATTTAAATAGAATTGATTCAAATGGAGTTTATTGAATACTTTTATTTCAAGAGATAGATAAGTCAGTAGGTGGTTGGTAGCATTAATATATAGATTTTTTAATATAACACAG
The DNA here is from genome assembly GCA_026213755.1 of Eurema hecabe. Lineage (NCBI taxonomy): Eukaryota > Metazoa > Arthropoda > Insecta > Lepidoptera > Pieridae > Terias > Terias hecabe. The sequence continues at coordinate 887,373 of JADANM010006230.1, read as the reverse complement.
ACAATTTTTTTTTTTTTTAAATGTATCGTGTCGTGACGGACTTTAAAATTTTCGTAATATCTATTAAACTAAACCGATTTTAAATAAAATTTGCACACCGGGTGCAGTTTGATCCAACTTAAAAGTTAGGATAGCTACCCGGTATCACTTTGGGGTGGGAACTACGTAACGTAAAGATATAATGCAAGCCAAGCTCGGGTAAAAACTCTTAAATAAATATATTGTATTTAACTATTACCTGTGTCTCCGTCAAGCTTAAGGCTTGCGCTAACTGCTTTCTCTCCGCGCCGACCACATAGTGATTCTTCTCGAAAGCATGCTCTAACTTCAGGAGTTGGGACGGAGAGAAAGCTGTTCTGATTCTCTTCGGCTTTCGGAACGGTTGGAGGAGGAACCCTGGGATGTCTGGACCTGAAAAGGGAATTTGTTTTGAGAATTTGGATTCGAGAACGTTCTAGAAAGATATTTCGGATTGCAAGGACCTATATAACAAGAGAATGTTCTAGAAAGATCAAAAAACTTTTTTGGATTGCAAGGATCGATATTACATATGCCTATTATTATGTTTATGTAATATGCTATTAGTGTCTTACATATACTTTGGTAGGTATAAAATAAATGATAATATCATTGCATTCTTATGTCTGTGCTAGGTATGCTTAAGTCTATGAAAATACTAAACCGATTTTCAAGCGGTTTTTTTACCAGATATTTTTTGTATTCTTTTCTTAACACTTATTTCTAAAATTTCTTAGTGTTACGCTGATATTTTGTATGTTTGAGTGTGGTTATTAAACTTTATGGTTTAGTCAATGCAGATAAAAGTTTGGACAAACAAACAAACTAACCATAGCTTATTATTATTATATTATACATATGTAGTAAGTAATAAGTAAATAAGTAAGTTAACCGCTACCTTTAAATGTAATTCACAGCTGAGCTACCAGGCTATCATAAGTGTAGAAGAGGTCTAATCAACGATTGATACCCCGCTGCGTTCTCACAGATCTCAACAAAATAGCCCTACCAAGTTATAATGGTAGTAAATTTAATTTAATTTTGTCTTTAACATGGTACCTTCTTAATTTTACTATTTATAAATAATAACGCTACCAACATTTAAATTTCGAACGATTTTAAAGACATTTTTTTGTAAATTACAGATAACTGTCAACTACGTGTTTTGTTTTTAATTATTCATTAAAAATGTTGTTGCTATTGGAAAAGAGGTTTTAATCATTTTCTTATATTGACAATTATATTTTTTTTAATGAAATGATGGACAAAAACGTTTATATGATAAGCGAAGGATGTTAAATAGAGCCTTGTTAAATTCAAAGTATCTAATAAACTTGCACCTGCACAGATAACAATAACAGAAGGTTTTTATGTAGTGGCAACAATTGTTCCATAAAAGTGTTCTGTAAGTGGCCAATTATAATAATCATTGCAACACCAGCTTTAGTTGATGCGATCAAACTTCAGCAATACGAGAAGAATGACGTTGACATTAAACGTTTTATTATCTGTTTTTTCTGCTTTTACTTGCATTCAATTTAACCATCCTTATAAAAATAATAGAGCAAAAATTGCATGAATTTAGTAATAATAAAAATTTCTGTTAGGTAAGTTTTTAAATACGTTCACAATTTTATGGTTGTAAAATTTTTGTCTTAGACAAAAAAGCTAGTTACTATCACATATTTCTGTCACCCTATTCAAGCCCTATAATCTGTTATTTTTTCTTTAAAAGTAACCAACCATATTTCACAAGCGTTAAGGTAATCCTCAAACCAAATTCCATCAAAATCGCTTCTATATTTAAGTCGCGACAGACAAACAGACAGAAACAACAGCTTGTATGAGTAGTGATTACAAAAAATGTCAGCCATCTTTATAAGGAACCTGACAATTGAATATAACACCAATCGACGGTCGATATTAATTATTTATTATCTGTATGACATTTGTATTATCTGTCCCCCGTTTGACAATTCGTAATGAAAAGGTCTTATGTGAACTATATTATTGATTGATCGTTCGCGTTTTAAAAATACATATGTCTGCCAATCGATATTTGTTTGTTAATGAAGTTGATATACCACTGTAAGTACTTAAATAAAAGTTTAAATTAATACATAATACTTAACACATGTGTAGCCACGCTCCGCAATTAAAGAACCTTCTTGGTAGGCTGGACTCTTTTAATTTTAATTTTGTTATATACTTAGTATGACCTTATTACTAAGACTATTACTAAGGCTGTATCTCTCTCATATAACCGCGATAGTCAGAGAGTAAAAAAGAAACAAAAAAAGGATATTTAATGGCGCTCTATTACAACAAACGTGATTGTTTTTAAGTAAGATAGAAACGTTTATTTCAGAACACATAGGTACATTAAAACAATAGATACACAATCCGCCTTAACAAATAATCAATTAAAAATACAGACAGGAAAATAGAAAAAAAAAATTGTTCGATTTTGATACTGGCAACTCTCGAAATAATCGCAGAATATTTACTTATCATACTGGCCGGTTTAGAAAAAAAATGCAAAGAGAAATGGCGTCTTTCAAAATGAGCCCGCCAAATCATAAGTAAATGGAAAAACAACACATTAACCTTTGGAACCTAAACGTTCTAGCCAGACCGAGCTATATAATTAATATACATTACCCTGTGTGGGAGCACGCAAGCTAATGATATTTTAATAGCGTCTCTACAGAGATGCCTTGTATAATTGTTATGTTGGTATTAACCAGTTGAAAGCTTGATGGAGTTTCGCTGAATGTTGGTAATGGCCGCTAGTGAGTACAGATTATTTATACAGTTTCAAATGTTACCAGCATTAAGATTGTAATTAGTAAAATTTTAGTAGTGTTGGTTAAACGGAATTTATATAAGAAAATATAATTAACTAATGATTTAATATTAAATCGAATTTAATATAATAATTAATAAATACGGAACCCTAAAAATATGATGCCACCGATCAAGAGGTCAATTGTCTTGCATTAAAAAAGGTTTTAAACCAAAAAGTTTTTAAAGATTCATCATCAAATTATCATCGCATTAATTGTGTCTAACAAACTCAAATTAAAATTATCGTACGCAAGTAAAGTAATTTATATGAAACGTTTGTATTTTTACCCAAAAAAATAAAAATTAATTACCAAAATTACGACATGTAAAACTGATTACATCTTTTAAAATGGCGCATAATTCGTGGCTGGTGATAACAAATTCGTGTTATTTTTTTAATGATTTATAATGAACGTGCAAAAACTGATTTTTGAACGAATTAAAAAAACGAACATTGAATAATTTTCGCGTTGTGTGTAATTAACTGGATAATTACAATATAATTTTATTTTAATTGATATGGTTGATGCGGTAATGATTTCTTCGCGTGTGAGTCTTTATTTGCATTTATAACAAATATTTAATAATATATTAAAGAATCGAACCTAATTATTATGACTCTGTGCCTTCGTTATTTGCGCGAAACGATTCTATTTTGACGGGTTACAAATTCCTATTGTATTTCTTAGTAAACTAATTATTTAAAAATGAATAAAAATATATTACGTTTTTTTTTTTAGCTTAAAAATACATTCAAAATTATATTCTAGCCCTACGATTGAAAGTCCGCTAAATATTTCAAACTGACTTACGTCACATCGAACCACAGACTACAAAGCAGGGTAGCCATTATAAAAAATTACGTGTCACAAAATATAAAAATACTCGAAGATAAGATTCGGGACTGTTGGAACGTCAATGAAATTATCTTGATCGTAAAATTGTGGATTTATGTATTCCGTGACACCAGCTGGGTCAATAGATAGCATGCTTTGACAACATAGTTGTTATTTCGCCCAAATTGTTCTTACTCAGACAAGGCAATTATTTCTTGACCTCGGAAAATTTATTTCAAAAAAATCTTTATGCCATTAATAAAACATAATTGTTTGCTGTGGTGTCACACATACACATAAGAACCAAGCGATAAGTTTTCAATTAATTAAATTAATATCGGAAATTAGAAGTAGGTACATAGGGTATCTGTACAAAATTTCACGTTAATCGGTCCAGTAGTCTTTGCGTAAAAATGTAACAAACGTCCTACTACTTTCACGCGTGTTTAGTTATTTTCGTCAATAATGTCAATAATTATGTTCTTTTTGTTGTTAAAATAGCTCCCACAAAATCGTAATGGTTGTCTTATCCATCTTTAAAGAAAAAAAACTATAGGTACATTTTATTTTTATAAGGAAATGTGAAATTAAACAAATCAAAATATAAATGATTATAATTATACAATTAATACCGAATAGTGATGTTCGATACTATCGATAATTTTTTAAAATTAATGAGACACATAAAGTCGTAAATTATTTAAATGTGTTTCCATTAATACCACGAATGTTAGTTAATTAAGAAATGATTCATCAATGTTTATTGCCACTAATGCGGTTGAACATTAATAATAAGAATAATTTAATCTATTGACAAGATATTTTGTGTTATAAATATTTAAACATATATTTGTATTTTTCGAAGACAAAATATGAGTTCCGTCATACGTACAATAAAACAGCTATCATACAACATGACACTACACTTAAATAACTTGAAATAATCAGGAATAAAACAAAAAACGAACGGACTAGCTCGTTCGTACAAAAAAAGACGTTTAAACGCACCCAAAACAAAACCCACAAAGACTTAACTCGAACGATTTAAAACGAAAGCCAGTAATTAGGAGTCGTTTTTTCAAAACGAATTATCTTGTCAAACTATAAACTGAACAAATATCTCCTTTAATTAGTTTTAAACAGCTCAGACTGAATAATTAATCATAAATCCTCCCATCCTACGTCTCGGCCCGAACGTAAATCACAGCATCTAACTACCGATCTTGTTTCAAGATGGCTGCCAACACAACCAACATAAATAGTTTAATTTAAAACGCTTGTTAATCTCGCTCGACCAACAACAAAGTACTCTCAAATTACATCCAATTATAACCCATTCAATCCCTTAAAGAAATATTGTTGAAAAAACGCATCCGGCAACAATCGCGGTCATTAAAAACGGTGCGTAACGAAAGATGTGACGTACAGTGCTACCAACGTTAACGAGGCGAAGGCTAGTGGTGCGGCCGTATCGATAAATTAACGATTATCGACACTATTAGCTAATTTCGCATTGTGCCATACACGGACGAAATAATCGATGAAGCGTATCATTAAAGTTCACGATCGCGCGCAGGAGGACATAACGCCCGCGCTGCGGATACCTCATTACGTCTATAACATTTTAATAGCTTTAACATTGTATTTTATCGTCAACTGGTATGTATAAAGATACTGTTTGTTTATTGATACGGTCGTAAAATAACACTATTCCCAGCAGTTTTTGCTAGTTGCTACTTGCTAAATTACACCGTGTATATATCATTGTCTCTGTACTACATGTAACAGACTTATCAAGATTTTTACAACTTTGTCGCTGTTTAACGTGTTACTATTAAAATGTTTTAATCTTTATACTAGATGCAGTTAAGTATTAATATTTATAGGTTATAAATTTACAAGTACTTGGTAACTGGCGTGGTAATGGAGCAGTTTTATTGCGAGAACTCATTTCCTACTGTAAATACTTCTAGGTTTATCTAACTGTTCCATATAAGTACAAAAATGCTTGGAAAACTTCGTTAATGAATGTTCTATTTTATGACACATAAACCTATCTTTACATTATTTATAATAAAGATTGAACAAGATAATTAGTACCGGTAAAAAATATCGATTTTCAAAAACATCGATGATTCCCGCCTTCACTAACAAAACAATCAAATTTCGTTGCACAATGGCGTCGCGTCGGTTGATAATCGCGCTCTTTCTCGCCTTCTCACAATAGACTTTTGTCAAACGGCTTCTGTTAAAAAAAAGTAAGTGACGTTTCTATAAAAATAATCCGGTTTAATTAAATTCTGGCGGAGTTCATAAAAATAATATTATTTTTGAAGGGCGAGCTGTTTGCAGGGGCGATATGTAACTAAATAATATTTGCATTGTGACGCCATGACAGTTTTTATTGACGTTTTCCGTACTGGTAATTGATATAGGCGGGGATTTTTTATTGTATACAATTATGTTAAATCGCAGATAATAAATAAAAATGTCTTTAAGATCTGTGTTTATCAATAAAATGTTAGTTATCTAGGTACGTTGTAATTAAGTTATTTAACTCCTAACTTTAAAATAACTTAAAACATAAGCCTTAAAACTTGAAAATGATCTCTTACACGCAACAGTGTAGGTACCTACACAGTGCGGTTTTTCTCAGTTGGTACAAGTCAGACATAACCCAGGGCTTTTTTTCCGAGGTCATGGGTATACTTCCCTACAATAAAAAGGTATAAATATAATAGTACAGTTAACGATAAAACTTAATGAACAGATTCAATGACATAACAGTTCCATATTATCATATTTAAACAAATAAACTCACAAAAGTATTTAAGAAAGGTGCATTCAAATCCATATAACATAGAACATATTAAGGTACAGCTAACTAAAAAAATTGTAGAACATCTCAACACTAATTGATTGAATGATATCTTTATCAAGAAAACCAATAAATACCATACCTATGCAATATTCAATAAATATTATGTAAAATAAAACGAAAAATAAATATCAAAAATGGTCATTAAACAGATCTGGGAACGTAACAACATGTAATAAAATAATGTTTTTAAAAACACCACAGTTTAGATAAATATCGTTTTGTTTGTGATAATTTAATTTTAAGTGATAAATTTTATTACTGCGTCCCATTTACTGTAATTAATTTAAAAATACAATAAAACATTTGTAATCTTCTCAATGTTCATTTAGTTTCATTTGAACGAAAACATTTTTAATTAGAATTAAGAGATTTCCACAAAAGTATACTTTACTAGCTTTTTTTGGAACAGTTTTTTTTAGGATTAGAAGGTGTCTACAAAAATAGTTTCTTACCGGTTCTTCTCTATAGAAACTGCCTTCCGAACCGGTGGTAAATGTTTTGTAATACCATGACGATTCAAAAGTGTTAGGTACTTTATCTAGCCTAGCCGAATAAATATGTCTGACATTTTTCATAACAAAACATGTCAACACAAAAATATTTCATTGGTTGAATCGGTGTTGCCTGTATTTTGAGAATTACTAATAATATCGTCTCGCCAAGACTTGTTTAAAGAATTTAAAGTTAATTTGGCGTGTAATTTTAATTTTTATATTTTAATAATCTTATGTAACTTAAGTCTGTAAAGCATTGGGCTATTTAAGTCTTCGAAAGTACTAGATTTTTCGGATATACCTACCTAGTCTTAATCTATGAGACTAGATACTACTAGTTATAATAATCGTCACGAATGTTTAGCGATTGACGAGAATAGCTGCGCATCGGTAGAATCGCGCTCGTAATTGACGTATTAGTGCGAGAAAGACAACACGACTGGGACAACCAATCAACGCTCGCGCACCCAAATATAACACGCCCCGCGCGCCGCACCGCTACCTCGATACCTTATTTTTGACTTCTGCGCAGGTTTCGTTCAGCGCTAAAGGTAATTGACGGTTACTATACCTATCAGTCTTTTTCCATCGCTTCATTGAAACTACAGATAATATATTAAATCAAGCTGTTATCTTCGTAATTAAGTTATCGCTTATAATTACGACTAATAGAACGACCGTTACATTGTAGCATGTTAAGGGTTATCTTAAATTGTAATTACGAAATAGAACAGCAATGAACATTGATACATATACTTACATATGTCGGACGAACTTTTTTAATTGTACGATAATGTTTTATTGTTTTAACGCTAAGGTTGGAACTTTAAAGATAATGTTTATTTTTGGTTCATTTATTAAAAAATTTTGTCTATAGTATGTTAGAGATTATTACTTCTTGCTATTGGAGTATTCCTTTATTCCTTTTTGTAACGAATTCTTGGTTTTTGTAGTTCCCTTTTTTTAAGAGGCAGACATGATTTTGTAAAAAGCCTCGCTTGTGCCGTTTCTAAAATTCGGAATAGTATTTAAAAAGTTTGAATGTAGAATTCGTTATTTGACAGAATATAACATAGCAGAGCAATATGGACATACCGACAAGTGACGTCACTCGCGTAAAAATCCGAAATTTTATGACATTTGACACTAAGTTTTTAAATAAATTCAAATATAGATAGCTAAATAAATATGTTTTCTTCATTTTACTCACCCTTGTATTTTTTAATTTCAAATGTAATTAAATTCCATTACAATATTTAATAAGTACAACAATATAAACATAAATAATATCTACCCACTTTCCCCACGCCTGACTGTCTTTTCGTGATAAACTCGAAAAATACTGCACGAATTTTAATGCGGTTTCTAATAATTATAGTATGATTATTGTAGAAGGTTTATTATGTAATATTATGATATATAATTAAATCTTTTTCTTTTATATATAAAATCGTTCTATGGTTACCTAAATATCTCAAGTAAATATCAACCACTAGCTGTTGCTCGTGACTTCGTCCCCGTCGGATCTATTTCTATTATTATGTTAAAGTGAGTCAATCTTAGAAGTTAGACATATACTGTCGCGGACTTTTTTGTAGATCATTTAAAGAGGAATAATTCTTTCAGACATATTATTTTTGTATCTTGAACCGTTTTCGCAGCGCACGTAAAGGAAGCCCTCAAAGATGAATAATTTTCCCCGTTTTTTCCATATTTTCCATTATATATTTGCTCCTATTAGTCGCAGCGTGATGTTATGTAGCCTAAAGCCTTCCTCGATAAATGGTCAATTCAATAAAAAAGAATTTTTCAATTCGAACCAGCAGATCCTGAGATTAGCGCGTTCAAACAAACAAACAAACAAACAAACAAACATACTCTTCAGCTTTATATATTAGTATAGATTACAAATTTAGTTACCAGGCTAACATAACAGACAAGAGACATCTATCAACTAACAACTTTATCGAATTTAATTACCGCTATGACCTTTGACATTATATAATGAAACAATTATTGCGTCTCAACCGATTAGGTTGCGTTAAAAATGTTATAATTAGGCGTCAACATTAGACGTTCCATTTTTTTTAACCAAGCTAATTAGACGAATAGCTACGTATATGTACGCGTCATTTATGTTCAGCGCTGGACGAGAATAGCTGCGCATCGGTAGAATCGCGCTCGTAATTGACGTACTGGTGCGAGAAAGACAACATGACTGGGACAACCATTCAACGCTCGCGCACCCGACGATCACGCGCCCCGCGCGCCACGCCGTTACCTCGATACCTTATTTTTGACTTCTGCGCAGGTTTCGTTCAGCGCTAAAGATTCATGACGCGTAATGTACTAATGTATTTGGATTAAAAATTAATTTAAAAATCTTATACAAAGTAACTTAAAATTATTTAACTTAGTTTAGAGTGTCAAAGATCTAAGGATCTGAAGCGAGTTCTGAATCGCGCTTACGATATTTTTTAGCAAACCCTGGATTAAAACATAGGATACTTTTTATTAGGTAGAATATGCTATATTTACGCGGCTAACAGAGCATAGTTTTAAGGTATATCGTTCCCAAGAAAGAGATAACACGATAGAGCGAGAAACAAAATAATGTTGACATATAATATCCTGAGAGCCCTGTCTATAGGTACCTACTAAACTTTGCCAAAAATATTATCTTTATCTATGGATAAAACATTTTTACCCGACTACGGCAAAGCCAAAGGAGGGTTATGATTTTGATAGGCTATGTATGTATGTATGTATGTTCATCTGTTCCCTCATAACTTCTAAACCACTAATCAGAATTCGACAAATGACATATCATTAGAAGCGTCTTAATTGTCCGCTGGTTATAGGCTATATAGATTTTCACCAAATTCAATGTGGCGCCCTCTAGCGGACAAAATATACAGAGTAAAAAAATAAAGTTAAGCTAGATATGCCGTGTTTGGTATAATTTTAAAGCGCTTCACTTGTACATTTCGAATATGTATATATTACTAGCATTTGCTTGTGACTTTACCTGTATTCATGGGGTACTTTTATACTTTTTCAGCGTCGTTTTTTGTCGTAGTTGGGTTTTAGTTTTTTTACTTTATCTTGTTCAAAATCGATACAGCATATACAGAGATATCCTCATACAAACTTACGTACTAATATTATTAGTCTAGTTTAAGATTTATACAGATGTCAGATACATATTAAATTATCATAAAAATTACGTTATCTATACCAATATGGCGTTCAGAAAAGTGGTCTCACGTATTAATAAATGTTTAATTAAAAATCTAAAATGGCTATAACACTTATCTTGTATTGCCATAACTGTGAAAAATCCTTTCAAGTGATTAAAAATTAATTATCGACTTATTTGGCGGGAATTGGTTACGAGTTGCCAGTAATTAAAAATTTTTAAGGCGTGTTCGTATGAGTCGGTTTATTTTGTTTTGCAATGTCTACGTGTTATGTGAAATACTCTTTACATTTTAATATTTTTCTATAGAAAGTAATACATATTAATAAAGAAGATAAGATTTCTTTTTGTGTTTGCATTGTTAATTATCAGAAACTACTGGATCGATTTAAAAAAAAATTTCTTCAGAAGAAAGCCACGTTTTATACTATATATTGATATTTCAAGCATCTTACTGTCGTTTTCAACATTACATCAAAAATGCATTTCTATTACCGTCATAACTTTATCTATTTGATTATAACGGTTCAGGAGATCACAGCCTAGTGATAGACAGACGGACGAACAAAATAAAATTAAATATTCGTTTTAGACTAACATTATTCAACCAACTAATAATGTCGTAAAGAACCAAATAAAGCTTATATCCAACACATTCCAAACATGTTTCTTTTTTAATCCAATAATTCATTGACATTACTTGGATATTGCTTAATAACATTGCATTAAACATATACATATTAACTAGCTGTGTTTCGCGGTGTTGTCCGCATCTTAATCTTCTTAAATCATCTTAAACTACAATTAAATACAAAAATATATTCACCATTACAATACAATTATTTTCCCGCGCTTCAACTGTCAAAGGTGTTTTTTTTACTATTCTTCTATTATCTATGCCCATTACTAAAGTAGTAACAAATAAGTATGATATCATAAGCATAGACAACACTATTTAGTTTAATTATATAAAACAATTTATAGACATTAGTTGGATGTTCACTTAAATTGGACTTTAAACCCCCCCCAACCCCACGTAGGGTTCCGTCTACCATCGAGAAGGGGTCACTGGCAAGTACCTACCCCTAGAATAGTTTTTACCCCCTTTGTACATAAAAGTAGTAGCTACGTTTTTAACCAACCTTACAACAGGAGGAGGTTTCTCAATTCGACCGTATTTTTTGTAACATTATCAATCACTTAACATCTGAACTAGAATATAAGACAGTAAAACTGATCAACTTTGAAGCTTAATAAAGCTTATCTCCTACAAGTCTCGTTTAAGATAAGCCCTTATCTCCATTCACACGCAGTACATGTTAATTGATATTTTTTCAACACTACACGATTACGAAGGAATGCGTTCGAAAATTGATTAAAAAAAATAACTGTCATTTAATGTCAAAAGTTGAAGTTTAGAATTGGCGGGTATTGGGAGTACAGAGTATATTCACATGATTTTTTTTTATTATTTTTTAAACGCTTTTTTCTATGTTTTACATATTTTTCCTGCTATTCGAAATGAAGGCGAAACTAACGAAGCAAACATCATAAGAATCTGTTCAGTCGTTTTCGACTTATAGGAATGGTAAAGCGAGAATAAGTTTCAAGTTTTGCACAAAAAACTTGATGTCAAAAAGTCTATAGCAGAGATCTTGTATGTCAATTAAACGGTACCTAGTACATACTAACAATCAATGATATTTATTATAAGTATTAAATAGATATGTTATAAGTGCAAAATTTTGAAGACGGAAAACATCCTAATTAGGACGTCTTACCTTTAGGTGATTGGACGCGCAACGGACAAAACTATATCTTTATCTCTTGTTGGTTCTATCATTTATCTCTTTTCTATCGTTTTGACTTGTATGTATGTGTGCTGCCGCTGCTGTGCGGAACATTTTTTTCGGTTGAATTGTATAGGTACAACATATCTATTATATAATGCCATTACTAACAATATTATTTCTAAAACATTAAATAAATGCAAGCAACGTCACGGTATTGACTAGTGAACGTGCGTTCGTGTTTAGCGTGATCGTATTTAAGTTTTTCACTCGCTCACTTAGCGAAATATTAATAACTTGACACTTAAGTTTACATAACTTGCAAATTCGTCCGTGACCGCCAAATTGCGTGATATTCGTGTTTTCGTATGTATGTATGTATGTAGATGTGAAATGATTATTCTAAATAATACAACTATATCATTTAACTAGCTCTATTTTTACGGTATACCGGGATGTAAGCTATCCTATCTTTTAAGTTGGATCAAACTGCACAGTGTGCAAATTTAATTAACAAATCGGTTCAGTAGCTTAGGAGTCAATCGCGGACAAACAACCTGACACGAGATTTATATATATTAAGATATATTATTATATTGTACCTAAAGAAAGAGTACCAACATGTTTTTAATTTGCCAAGTACGACATGTTGATTAGCTAAATCGATTTTAAAAATAATTTTTCGTAATAGCCACATTTTTTGTTGACATAATAATAATAGTAAGCCTCTTTATTTCCTGTGAATTAGTAGTACAAGTGCAAATACAATATTACAGCAAATTTTTTTTAATTAGTATTAAAGTGAGCTTAAATTATGTTATCAATATGAATATGTATGTTTGTTGACATGATAGCCTATTTAATAGACATAAATACAAAAAATAAAAAATATGATATATATAGGTACTACCTACCTAAGTAGATATACTAGCTGTCCCGACCCGACTTCGTTCACCCTACCTATACTACCTACCCTTCTTCCAACAAACTATTTTTGAACCATCCCTGTTCATTAAGTAATAATAAAAAAAGAATTATCGAAATCGGTTCATCTGTTATCGACTTAGATATGCATTTAGCAACACATTTGGTGATTCATTTTCATAGATATTGAAGAAGATACAAAAATCTGCGTGTCTGTATATTTTACATCTTTTAACAAGTAAACCTCGTTCTTATATAAGCTACCTAAGACGGAGAATAATGTTTTTAATATTAAATTTATTAAATTTATCAAAAATATCTACCTACATATAAAATTATAGATTATTATTATCATATATAAACTGCATTGTATTAAGAATCTTAATTATAAAATTAAAGGGAAACCATATCCTTATACAGATAACATATAAAAACATAATAACCTCAAAACATATGTAATGATTATTATACTTTTTTTAATACTAGCTAGGTTCCGTGGTTTGACCCGCATTTATGTATGTATCATACAAATAAACCTTCCTCTTGAATCACTCTAGCCGATAAAAAAAACCGCATTAAAATCGGTAGCATAGTTTTGAAGATTTAAACATACTAAGGGACAGACAGAAGAAAGATTTCGATTTATACTATGGAATGATGATAATGATTAAACTACCAATGATCTGTATCATGTTCTAATTCTTATAGGTAAGTAAGTACTAAGAAAAGCTTAATTTAAATTTAACATTTTGTATGGAAAAATCGATTGTTACAAATTTTTAGTCTATTAATTGATGTAGACTAATACTGTTTAATGTATAAAAGCGAGTATATTACAAACCGGTTTAACCCCAAACATTGTTTTATTTATAATTACAAATTAAATAAACATACAAAAATGTATCGGGTTTTTAATAACAACGTACATAGGTAAATGTTTTGCTTTTCAATTTAGAAAATAACCTTAAAAATATGTTCCAGAGAGCTCTTTAAGAACATTTTTAATGTATAACTAACTAGAACTTTTAAAGCGAGGTTCACCAAAAAGATTTTAAATTAGCTGCATCAAATAAAAAACACTATAAATAGTTAAAATAGCTATCTATGAATACCTACTTATGAATCCTTAATTTTATAAAACTAGAAGAAAAGGATTTTTTATTTGTTTATCGTTGCAATCTTAGGTATAGCTTCTAAGTCCCATAGACCATCTCTATACTTACATTCAACTTTATTTTCAATTAATTATTATTTGTAGCATTTATTTTTATTTTATTTTGTCCGATTATACTGCCGTTTATTACTAGGTACCTACTACAATGATACAAAAGAACTTAGAACTCACCTCCAGGAAATCTATGAGGGAATATCCTCCCCTCGCCGGAGCTGAAGAGGCTGCCGTACTTGGAGGCTCAGAGCCACCACCATCAGTTCCTGGCGCACTTTCATGCGGCGGCGGGTGCGGCGGCAGCGGAGCCCCGAAGCCCTGCTGCTGGTGCGCCAGCGCCGCCGCCAGCGCCGCCCCTTGAAAGTGCGCCAGGAACTGATGGTGGTGGCTCTGAGCCTCCAAGTACGGCAGCCTCTTCAGCTCCGGCGAGGGGAACACGGCCGGCAGCGCGCTCGGCCTCAACAAGGGCCGCGGGGAAGGACTCCTGGGCGACGCCACCGGCGAAGGGGACCCCGGGCTGCCCAGCGGCGGCGACTCCTTCCGCTCGCCCACTATACTGTCTATACTGAACCCTATCTTCGGCTTCGATGGCACCGCCACCACTGGAGTCGGTGCGAGAGGCATCATGCTTTCTATCTATCGTCACTGCACAGCGATCACACAACACAGACACAATCCATCGTGGCGCGGAGCTACGTCCGCCAGGCCGGCGCGCGAACGAATGAGCCCTACGCCGCTACGCGCCGCGAACGCCCGTCACAGATAAAAAAAATTCGAACATGGAAGCTTGCCCCGCCATTGGCTGATCTCCCGCTATGGGTGTAGCTGGCCGGTTAAGCGACGCTCATTAAAACGACAGTTTCCCCGCCATTGGTAGGTTCGAGATAGCGGGCGGAATTTGAATATAGAACCTTCTTCGGTGGGCGGGATCGGTTCGGATAGCGCTTTTTTTACCCGGCCAGATGGTGTGGTGCGTCGGGTGGGAGCGGTGCAGACGGGCGCGCGGGCCTCTCCAATTCGGCCGGCTATGATTCAATTAGGCAGGCGATTGGGCCCGTCCGACGTTTTTTTTTCTCGTATGGATGCAGCAACACTCTTTAATTAACTCGGATGCTTTATTAGCTTAATGTATTGAGATAAAGTTTTTCATCGGTTCCCGAGTGAATAATCGGCGCGGCGCGAAATCGCCGGCGCTGATACGTTTCGGCCGCAATAATTTTTATCGATAATAATAAAATAATTTTGTGGCGTCGTTGTTTGTTGTGCGGATTTAAATTTTAATGAAACGCGATAAGCATTGAATTTCACGCAAATTTTCCGCCATTACCTATGTAGTTAGGTACCTCCATATCGACTAACTAGAAAGTGTTTGGTAAATAGTTTGATTTTTTAATTAAAATTGTTATGATTGGTGAAATTGATTTTCGTTATAGCATTGATATTGGTGATTGTACAATAAATTAAACGTTTATTACAATGTGCTTTGTAACAATGTTATTGTTTGACTCTATAACCATAAAATCGTTTTAATTTCAATTTTCTGTTATTTATGTTTTCTTGTAGACGACTATTTTTATAACTTTAAATACTTATATAATTTTTAATAACAAAAAATATAGTTCTGTAATTTTATTATAGTCTATGCCCTTTCTTAAGCCCTAGATAATATCTATAGTAACCTAATTCCAACAAAATTATTACAGTAGTTTAGACATTGATATTCAGTTAATAGACATAGCGATTTTACTATTTCTAACAAACAAGTGATCTGGCGTCTATCAAAATATAAATTTGAGTAAAATTAAATAATAATAAGGTACAGTCAACTGAAAAAGTAAATTAACACAGTCTAAAACAAAACTGAAAACTTAAAATCAGCGTTTGAACTGTTAATAACCAATTTACAGTTACAGCAAATGTTTATTAACTAGCTAAACCCCGCGGTGTTGCTCGTGGTTTTATTAGACATAATAAGCTGTGTATTTTCCGGTGCATATTGTTACCTAACTCGGATAAAAATTTTATTGCTTTCGCTTCAGCCGTTTTGAGAAGTACCTACCTACCTAACAAACATACACACCCACACACTCGCAAACTTTCGTCTTTCTATTGTGTGTATTTTTTTTAATAGACTTCAAAAAAATGAGGTTTCTGAATGTGACAGTAATTGTTTTTAATTCATTTCAATGCACGTTTAATCTCTTCTAAAAGCTCTAGCTCTTTTAAAAAATTTTCTTTCTTACTTTTAAACTGCCAAAGATAATAATTCAATCTATAAATAAGCGTCGTTACAAGAACACTAAATAATCATAAAAAGTAAATATTTTCAAAGTCAAAGTCAAATGTATTTTCTAGCCGTTTTCCCCGCGTAGTTCTCGTTCCCGGGGGATTTCGGAAATCCCTTATCCCTATATCCCTTCTTAGTGCATCTACGGTACCTAAGCTACGTCCCTTCCAAATGTCAAGTGCCTACGTTTAGCCGTTTAGGCTGTGCGTTGATATGTCAGTCAGTCAGTCAGTTTCTCCTTTTATATTTATAGATAATAGGTATCTTTATTCAACTAGGCTACATATAGCAACACTTTTTAATCGTCATTGTATTACAATATAATTAAGACTAGAACTTTTTTTTCTCTGTTGTCAAAGAGATTTAGTTGAAAGCTTGCGAAATGGGAATATGTTATAAACATTTTTTTATCGCAAAAAAAATCGGCCACGTGTGAGTTATGGACGAAGTGTTCCTCACCATTATAATAATAATAATAATAAAAATATATTATATGCAATAATATACCAAAATTTATATACCTTCTAGGTACTGCTGAGTGCTGACCCGTGCCCACTTCGTTGGGCATACCTTAATTATCCTATTCGGTTTTTTATATAGCCTATGACACTCAGCAATCGGTTCAGAAGATCCCGAGATTACCCCTTACAATTTAACAAACACTCAAACTTTACTTCTTTATAATATTAGTATAGATAAATATTTAAACTTGTTACAATTTAGGTAAGCTCCCACTACTGAACTAGTATAAATACTGTATCTTTAAATAAAGATACATAAAATATATGTTTTGTAATATTTAAAACAAAGGTATTAAAATGTATTTGTTCTTATTCTAAGTCTAAGACTATTCTAAGCAGAGAATGAAAACGTACAAAAATGTCACGTTTGTATGAGTTTCTTTTATTCTGTTTTTTGTATTTCTTGTTACAGCAGCAACTGAAATTCATCATTTATTTATTTATTCTTTGTTACAATGTAGATATTACAATTAAACAATCTTAAAAACTATCGGAAATGTTGTAACTGGCGGACTTATCACTACAAAGTGATTAATTATCATCTGTGAAAACGTCAACTATCTGACAATCGCGGTGACAGACAGACGGAAAAATTGACCAAAAATAAAAAATGCCAAGTCTTTACATCGTTAAAAATTTTGACACCTCATAGAAGCCAAGTCCTATTCAAATTATTTTGTAGTTATAAATCAACATTTAGTAATTGTATTGGGTTTTCTTTATATTATAATTATAGTGACTTAAATTAAAATCTGCTTGCTGCCTGGAATTGTGTTCAAACTTTATTTGTTATGTGTGAATCGTGATGGTCACTACCGACTACATGCTCCAATATATACTAATACTAGCTGTTGCTCGCGACTTCGTCCCCGTTGATTTGTTTTTCCATTATTTCTTCGCTCCTATTAGTCGCAGCGTGATGTTATGTAGCCTAAAGCCTTCCTCGATAAAGTGTCTATTCATTAAAAAAAGAATTTTTCAATTCGAACCAGTAGTTCCTGAGATTAGCGCGTTCAAACAAACAAACAAACAAACTCTTCAGCTTTATATATTAAGTATAGATATAAAGCTGAAGAGTTTGTTTGTTCAAGGTTGTTACTTCTTTATATATAAGTATATAGATATAAAGCTGAAGAGTTTGTTTGTTTGTTTGTTTGTTTGAACGCGCTAATCTCAGGAACTACTGGTTCCAATTGAAAAATTATTTTTTATAGAATAGACAATTTATCGAGGAAGGCTTTAGGCTACATAACATCACGTTGCAACTAAAAGGAGCGAAGAAATAATGGAAAAAGTAATTAACGGGGACGAAGTCGCGACAAACGGCTAGTACAATATAAAATCTAGTTTAAATACAGATCTATACTAATATATAAAGCTGAAGAGTTTGTTTGTTTGTTTGAACGCGCTAATGTCAGGATCTACTGGTTCGAATTGAAAAATTATTTTTTTATAGAATAGACAATTTATCGAGGAAGGCTTTAGGCTAAATAACATCACGCTGCAACTAAAAGGAGCAAGGAAATAATGGAAAAAGTAATTGACGGGGACGAAGTCGCGAGCAACAGCTAGTGCAATATAAAATCTAGTTTAAATACAGATAAGTAATAAATTGCAATCAATAAATGTAACACAAATATATTATTCAATTAATTTATGACAGACAATATATTAATGAATTAAGCATAGACGTATAACCCATAGAGTTGCATATATAACGCATACCTACTAACGCATTGAAAGTGTTTATGAACTATTAGAGTTATTGAGGTATATAGAGTTACTAGCTGTTGCTCGCGACTTCGTCCCCGTCGGATCTATTTCTATTATTATGTTATAGTGAGTCAATCTTAGAAGATAGACATATACTGTCGCGGACCTTTTTTAGTTCATTCAAATAGGAATAATTCTTTTATACATATTATTTTTGTATCTTGAACCGTTTTAGCAGCGCACGCAAGGGAAGCCCTCAAAGATGAATAATTTTCCCCGTTTTTTCCATATTTTCCATAATATCTTCGCTCGTTTTAGTCGCAGCGTGGTGTTATGTAGCCTAAAGCCTTCCTCGATAAATGATCAATTCAATAAAAGAAGAATTTTTCAATTCGAACCGGTAGATCCTGAGATTAGCGCGTTAAAACAAACAAACAAACAATATATAGATTGTTTTATATAAAGTTCAAATAGGCTACATATAGCAACACTTGAATCGTTATCGTATTACATATATAACATAATTTACGACCGGTTCTGAGCAGTCTCTACAGAGAACAACAGGCAAGAAACACTGATAGTTGCTCTGATAGTTTTCGTTCTATGTAATTCTAATGGTCGCTTAATAATCGGTGTGCTGTTAGTGAAGCCAAAACTGTATATATGTAGGTGTTAACAGCTCGTTCTTATACTCGATGACACGCACACAAGCCCACCGATAGTGTTGCTGCTATAAAAAATTTACCCTATAAATTTGGAACAATTGAAATCTAAGAATAACCTACGAATTTTGATGCGATGCTGCAGAGACGATCTATGTAAGTAGACAAAATTGTCTACTTTGAAATGGCTTCACATTGAGTGGTCATACTGCAGTTCTATGTGTTATTATTCTATGTAGTTAAGTTAATTTACATTTAACAGTTTGCATTAATACTTTATTAGATTAAGTATTCATTGAATTATGTAGAAACGAGGACAAACCATTACTAACTTTGTTTGTAAGTTGGACAGAGCTATAGAGCTTTTTGATTTTTGAATAAACTCATTTAAAATGAACTTAAGAGTGACCATAGACAACTACTCCCACAGTGCCAGACATTCTACCGCCTGAACAGCGATGTGAAAATGTCACTGTGCTCCGGTCTGAAGGGCACTGTAGCCAGCGAGATTACTGGGCTAATGAGTCTTAACATCTGATGACTCAAAGTGGGGAGCGTCGGTGTAGTGCACCCAGCCCGGAGTTGGGCTTTATAGCAAAGTTCCGGATAGCATTGCATTGGCTATGGGCTGACGTTACTTTTACCATCGGGAGAGCGTCCAGCTCGTCTCCCCCCTTCATATTATAAAAAAAAAATACCTAGAGTTTACAAGTAATTTTACCTCTTTAACCATAGAGAACAGAACTATAGAGCTATACACAAAAGTAAACATTTTAAAATTTACCCATTCTAATCGAGTAAGAGTGACCATAGACAATTACCCATACCTAGAGTTCACAAGTAGCGTTATCTATGTAACCATAGGGAACATAACTATAGAGCTATAGGCAAAAATAAACATTTTCGAATTTACTCCTTCTAATCGAGTAGTTTACCATAGACAATTACGCATACCTAGAGTTCACGAGTAGCGTTATCTATGGAACGTTCGCTAACCATAGACTATGAGGTATAGACAAAAGTGTATGTAAATCGGGGAGTATCTCAACACTCGCGTAACGTAACATTACGCCGAGCGCTGATTATCGCCCGCGCCCGGACGTGACTGCATTTAAATAGGGACTACACACATTTATACGTACGATTTTTATTAATTTATTTATCTAGTAGCCGCATTTATGCATATATGAAACACATAAACCTCTTGATTAACTCTATTAATAAAAAAACTGCATGGAAATTACTTGCGCAGTTTGTGTTTAAATAATTTATTCTCATAAAAACAGAAAGTCACTTACATGAGAACATTAGAAAGATACATTTTGTGAACTATTTTAACTGTCGACAGAGTAAGTATAATATAAAATACAACAACAATAACAGGTCATCTTTACATAGCCTACCTGTGGTGATGGAGCATTTAAAACTGCCAAATGATTTTAGATCTTTTCTGTCTGGGGGTAGATTATTGAAAAGTTGTGTATATATATTTATGAAGGTGTCATAGGTGATATTCCTTTTTGCAAAGTTGGTACGTACTCTTAGCAAAACAAGAAGACTTCGTCGGCGAAGGCTGCGTTTGGATATTTGTGATTTTTTTTAAGAAATTTAAGGATTTAAGCCTACATGTTGACAGAAGAAAGTTAATTTGTTTAATACTTTATTTTTATAATGTTAATAATGATACACATCAATCCATCACATACATAAAACAAAATCACTTTTATACATGGATGGTGGTATTTAAATGTGCTAAGACATCGTAAATTTTTCTTGTAGAATGTTTTATAACAATACGTAAACTGAATATTATATGTATTTCAAAAGGCAATTCTTTTAAAAACAATAAAAGTATTATACAAATGGAAACTAGTAAATAATATTACGACTATTTTAATATACATATAGTATATTCGCTAATGGCAGAGCGGTGGTTACATGAATAATGTCAAACCGACTTCTAGCTCAGAGACGTGATTACAGATCATTATTAGATATTTCCCGCAATCTCTTGCTATCTCTGTCTCTCTATAAGCAGATCCAGCTACCTTGCCTATGTACTTAACTTGGTCAATAGGTAAGGAAACATACAAAATACATACACGATTTTGATTAAGAGCTAGCGTATTTGTTCAACACAAAAAGGAATAGTTTTTATTAGATATTTATTCATCACACTCAAATAGTCGCCAAGCTTAATGCGTCACGACTGTGTTGCCTTTATTATAAGGAAAAATGAGAAGACTTATGATAAAACGAAATGGAAAAATTGGTCTTCGGTTTTCTTACTCCCACAACAGATTATAGACAAACTAAAAAACTTAGTTGGTAGGTAGGTCTTGGACTCTAAAAACGTGACAACGTCCTGTTCAAATTAAAATAATTTTCAAACAATATATTTTTTAGTTATTCTAATTCTATAGTAGGTAAATCTACACTTTAATTCATTTTATTGCATATGTCCTAGGCTGTCTGGCAGAGATGGCTAGATAACATGAAGCCAATTTTGTTTTTTCTAGTGTACAATAAACTCTTTTAAATCGATAAAATAAATGACTTACTCGACTTAATATCCTATATCTCCTAGGTGGGGCAAAGGGCGTCCACAATGCGCCACCATCCCGTTCTGTCTTCGACGTCCCGTTTGATTTCGCTCCAGGTCTTGCCGATCACTTCGTCAATGATAGGCCGCCGATAAGTCTGCTTAGGACGTTCATGTTCATAAAATAAATATCCAAGTGATATTATATAACTTACGAACATTAAAAAAAATTTCACTAATGCTATCCGGCTAGATGTATGTAGTCCCCGGCATCGCAATATCATTATCTGCTCACTGCATTTGCCTAAGCCGGCACTTTACCGCATCGATCGCTACGCCGTGTTTGTTTTAACAGCCCATAATACGATCAGCCAAAGGTTACACTCCATCCATTTCGTACTTGTTCTGTTTTCAAATTTTAGTGTTTTTTTTTTGCAATGGCAATTCAGAATACGATTAAAAACTATTACTTGAGCTAAAGGCTAAGACGGCAGTTTGAAGATGGATTAATTTGACGTCATAATAACTGTTCTATTTTTAAATTTGTTTTTTTTGTTGTTTTAATTTACTCTTACTAAATAAAAATATTGTTTTTATTTTATCTGTATTTTTTTAACTTACAGTGAAACACACATTATACCTCCAGCTTAGTGTAAGATATTGGTACTAATACAATAAAATTTCTGGTCGTTCCTTACCTAATAAATTCACCTTGAGCTTACCCTTAAATTTTCTCTAAAGTGTATTTGTGATGATACGCATACAATCTTTATTTTAAATATAAGTAGTACATTTCACACACACACACACATCCTTACGTTTATAACAAATATAAAAAAAATATTAAGAAACATTTAAATCGCTTTAGTCAAAAGTCCCGTTAAGTCAAAATTATTCGCCGTTAAGCTAATTAAAACACACTTTTTAATATTAATCTACCGTTAAACGTGACAATAGGCTAAAAACCTCTTTGCTTGTTTGTAAAAATCAAATTACAGATTAGTAAAATCCCGTAGGATTAAAAAAACAAATATGTCATTTGAAGGAAACTATGGCGGCGTTTTTTGGTTAACTTAAAAATTAAGACGCCATTGTTGATTTTTGGCGCCTTTATACTAATCCTCAAAAATGATTGAAAGAAAAACAGTATTTAAATTTTAAGAACTCTGTTGAAAGGTAAACAATTATCGCTTGGGATTTTAACTGTTAAAAACTGTTAATTCTGTTTTTTTGTTTCAAATTAATTAGGATAAATGACTTAAGTATGTCTTCTATAGGTTTAATTGAAAACTTTTTATCGTTTTTTTTAATAGCATATGTTAATTGACACTAAAAAGTGTTTAATAAAATGTAAATTATCTTTAGTTAGCTACATACCTAGACTAATTTACTTTTTAATTAAAATCTGTAAGGTTAAAAAATCCAAAAAAATAAAAAATATAAAAAAATCCACGGGAAATTATATATAAATACAACCGACAGATTATAAATTTTCATAGACCGTTTATACCAACAAACCTACTGATATAATTTTTATAGTTTTTGTTTTATCATGTAAATATTGTAATAACCTTTATTTAAATAAAAGGAATAATATTAAATTAGAAATTTTTAAAACCCCCTGACAGACAGATAGACACGTCAAACTTATAAAACCTGTTGTTTTTGTGTTGTACAATTCATAACCTTTCATTTGATACCCCACTTGAGCATATTTGCCGACATCGGTTTTTCTTCCCCAATTTAACCTCCCATAACTTTTAAACGGCTGAATCGAATTTTTTCGATCAATCCAACGCGGGTATCGAACCCATTTAGGCAGTTACGACTGTGCTAGGGAGTCAAAGCTACAATTGGTATAGGAATTGAACCCGCCCTTAGCGCAGAAGGCTGTTGTATAACCACTCCACCAAGTGGTCAAGAGAACGTGTCCGCTTACTCGAATTGCTCAGGCCACCTACCACATGTTAATGAAGTTCAAAACATAAATTAAACAGTTTAAATTGAACCGTTTAATGAGTCGTGCCGTGCTGTTTGAGTTCGTACGGGCTGCTGATTCTAGTGATGTGCTTTGTCGATAAAAGTCGATAGAATATAATATTTTTCAGGAAAACTTAGTACAGTGTGTGAACTATAACGTTATTCAGTACGATTTACGGTTGATATACGGGTTACCTTCCTTTGACTTAAAGGGAGTATCCTGGACTAGTTGACTGATAGGCTTCGATGGTTTGATGTAGAAATATAAGTATGTATGCTTAGTGTCAAATAAGTCCCTCTCCCACAAATTAACGGTGTTGTAAGTAGGTAATAGATACTATTATTATTATATATTACTGGGCTAATGAGTCTTAACATCTTATGACTCAAAGTGGGTAGCATAGATGTAGTGCACCCCTGCCCGGAGCAAAGTTCTGGGTAGCACTACATTGGCTATGGGTTGGCGTTTCTCTTACCATCAGGAGGGCGCTGGTCTCACCACTTAATAGAATAAAAAAAATACATTGAATATTTAGTAGGACTCAATGTACTTATTTTGCAATGCTGTGATAGAATACACAGCCGTTGGCGATGTTACCACTTTCAAAAAAATTATATTGATGTGTAATAGAATGTAATAGAAGATCATTTACTGCAAAAAAAGAAAAACATTAATTATAAAAAAATATATCAAAATTCATTTTATCGACAATTCCCATCACTATTAAAGCGAAATCAATAACAAAATGTCGCAGAACAATGGCAGCTCGGTGTGTGGGCGACGCGGGCGGTCCATTAGCGACACCCAATCGTTTTGATCCAACCTAGCTAATCACGGCTTATCGATACTAATATAGACAACCCTAGACTCCTTTAGGGACTAAAAAGTGGAGCAAATTTAAGTAAACAAATAGTTTTCTAATGAATCTTGTTTCGTACGAATATAATAATAATACTTTATAATACGACGCTACTAACACAGCGCCATCTAGTCCTAGATAACGGATAAATTACATAGACATATTATTCTTTTGTAAATACTGATTGAACATGTCATTTTTTTTTAATTTAGTAAATAATAATACAATACATAGCAACACCCAGACCCCAGAAAGATACAAATGTAAATTACAAATATCTATTTTTTTCTAGTGTAGGGATTGAACCCACAACCCTTGGCATAGAAGGCATTTACCGCTGCGCCA